>BPTQ01000005.1:6189691-6222368 GCA_019973895.1 Chrysanthemum seticuspe | reverse complement strand
ATTTTGATGTGTATCAAAAAAAATTATTAGATACGTCGTTTATCACGATACCGTCTATTGACTTTTGAATCGATGATATTCGTTTTTAGTATAATTTCGATGTACTCGTTTGTGTTTAATTTCCCCGTTAACGTATATATGGGTGATTTTGAACGTATAAACGTATATATGGGTTCATGTAGCTTTAATATGATTTTTGCTTATAGTAGCTAAGTTTTCAGTTATCTGCCATAGCACTATTTGCTGCATAGATTATTAAAAAAAACTATGTGTAGTTTTAAAAGTTATTTGTTATGTTAAAGGTCCATTTTGAATAATGCCCGTCACGCATAGGGTTTTTTATAATTTTTTGAATAATGTATTTTTATCTATTAAAAAAATAATATAATTTTTGTTTATTTTAGTTATGGCTTTTAGTTTTGTATTATACGAATAAGAGAGCTCAACTATGTGTAGTTATAATGTTCATACACGTACGGAAGTTTTTTGAATTTTTTGAATAATGTATTTTATATATTAGAAAACCAAAATACTAATTTTTTTTACTTAGTCTTGAATAAACTTATGTTGATACTTGATAATTTTTACTTGTGCATATGTAGAAGTATTAGATGAATCCGTTGTAAGAAGTATTAATTTACTTGTACTTGATAAATTTGAGTCAAACATATGTGAAAGTATTATTTTTGCACATATAATGTTTGGGGCCTTTGTTATGTTGACATTTACAGCATATATACAGACACTTTTACTCATTAAAATTGTCCGGTGATAATCAAATGATCACTTTTAAAACATAATGCCAAACAGCCCTTTATATATAAGTTTTGGTAATTTAATTTTATGATATAGTATTTAATTTTTGCACCATCCTATTTGTTTGAATTTGTTTTCAGCACTCTATTAATATTATCTAATTTGATGAATAAAAAAAACAGTGAACTTTGCGTTTAGTAGATTAGGATCGTAAGTTGAAGGCCTTTTTTATCTTTTATGTAGTTATGTTCTCGCTAACGTTACCTGCAAAGATGTTGTGTGACCGTGTAATGTTTGGGAGTGTCTATAGGGCATTTCCAAATGGAAAGGCATGACCTTATCTTAAAGGGCAGAATAGAAAGGCGTTATTGCATTATAAGTTAGCTGTCTCGAATTCTGCTTTGCGCAAATTTTCAAATTTTCTGATATAAACAAATTACGGTTTTATAAATTTTTGTTTAAGATACTTACATACATGATAGCATGTCAAAAACATGATTTAGTTGATAGGTTTCTCTATGTTTGAACTTTTTTTTTGGCAACCAAGACAACTAGTTCACCTTACATGGTTTTTAGTATACTGTAAATGTGAAAAATGTTTTTGTTTGTGGGTTTTTAGTATAGTGTTGCTGATGCTGGTGCTGGTGTTGTTGCTGTTACTGAAAAATATTATAAAAAGAGATTATTTTTATAAATTACATGAAGTAAACCTTTTATTTTCAGAAATTATGGAAGATTATTTTTCTTATAATCTCTTATAAGTTATGTTGCCAAACAAAGATTACTTTTTAAATAGCTTATTTTTTAAAAAAATAAGCATAATCTCTTTATAATCTTATGTGCCAAACATAGCATTTGTATAAAATATATATAAGATTCGGTTCGTAATATATTTATAGATAGACAGTTTTGGGCCATGTAAGAACCGACTAAGATAAAAAGCCCATCTTCTTGTGTATAATAAGTACCCTCCAAAACTAAAATAGGTCTTATTATTAATCTAAATCTAAAAATACATCGCTATCGCTATCTCTCTGTCTCCATCAATCGATCAATGGATCCTATTTCTCGAAACGTGAACAAGAATGAAAATAAACCCTTTCCTGATCATGGTATGCTCTTGCCTCTTTGGTTAGTTTGTACCCTACCTCAATGTACATTATCAATTCTTATGTTTGAAATTGTACATGCAGATACGAACCGAATCCAGTATTTGTCACTGAAAGACCATAATCATGACGGTACTTTTCGATATCTTAATGATGAGCTATTTATTGAGTAATATGTCGATGATTATTTTTAACATTAACGTTTTGTTTTGTTTTTTCACAGGCTCCATGCCTCAAAAACAAGGGAAGCTGCAGAAAGCATTATCGGAAGCTTATCGTAAAGGTTGGTCACCAACTGCCACATGTTGCTGCGGAGGACAAATGAACCATCCTGATAGAAGTGATGATGTTTGGACTTTCCCTGAGCCAAAGGTTTTTTATTTTATAAAAAAAATAAGTTTATATTTGTATGTTTTACTCACCCACATAGAACTAATATGAAATCTATGTTGTTGTGTATATAGCTTTATTCAGCGGCTGAGGATCCGACTCGCAAGAAATACTCTCCCCTGGCAGGTCCAATGAAATATACCTTTATTCCAATAGCAATGTGCAAGGATGATGCCAACTCCAACTAGTCGACCTTTCTAAGTGAGCGAAACATTTGTGTGTTGCTTCAAAAAACATTGATTCCTGTTTGTTGTTGTGTTGTGCGGTGAAACTGTTGGCTCTTTAGTGATAAAATTAACCTTGTATTTCGTGATGTACGTGTTGGTTGGCTTTGTTTGACTTTGTTTTGTCGTTGGTCTCCTCCCACAACTGTAATGCTCTGAAAACATCACTATGTGTGTGTCTGTATGAGATAGCGATATGGCTAATGGTTGTCTTATATGTGTAGTTAGTTATCTAGGCATAAGGTAGTTTCCTACTATGGGGTTATAATTTGGTATAGCATGACTGGATTTCAGCAGTCTTAGCCTGTTAATGACTCCTATTCCTCTTATCACCAAAACCGAATTCAGTCTCAGATATGGTTTTTTACCTATTTCTCAGCACTTGTTTTGATATATTGAAGACAAAGATTTTAGTCCGTCTCAACAGATGGCCTTGTACCTTGAAGCCTTGATAGGATTGGTCTTGAGGTAATTGACATGTAGTCACCCAATCTATATGTCTGGGTGGAAAGTCACTTCATAAGGAATGTGTAGGGCAATGTAAGTAGCTCGGAATAGATGAAGCTTCTTGATTCAAGCTTTACGTTGTCACAAGCTGGTAAATCACATTGCTCTAATCTATAATGTTGATATGCTTTAGTTTGGCTTGTGAGGGGAAACAAATCTGCTATATGCTTATATCACTAGTAGTGCGAAACGTAGTCATCATTTTAGATTAATCAATGGTGATGTATGAAACATTTGCCTAAGATGATGCTTGCTAGTTGCTTCTTCTATGTTTGCATCACTTTTTGCTAATGTAGTAGTAGGATTAGCAGGAAATGTAGTCCGATTGGTGAATTCTAGTTGATATATAGAGGGTGTTCTTTGTTATATCAGTTTGTAGTATTTTAGTGTATGTTCTTTGTTTATTGCTGTAGTTCCATGTATGTCTGATTGATTTTGGGACATGTCCAAAGTCTTTAGCTTGCAGTGTTGGTTTGTAATGTTGCTGTGGTTAGTAATATATATTCACCTTTTATAACAAAACATAAATAAAATTCATAACAATAAAAGAGAGAAAATAGCCATTCTTTATGTACAATAATAAGTTTTATCTCATTATATAAATAATGAGGAAAGTCAATTGACAGAAAAACTTTCTGTCAAAAGCATGGTTCTAAAAAGCTCGCAAAGTTATGAGGCTTGATCATACTTCCACGTCACGCCATCTTATGCCACATTTTTTAGTAAACTCGATATATATGAAATATGATATAAATATATAAATATTTTCGTACTTTGTGCCGCTATACTTCACGCCTTATAAACGCAAAAGCTTTGCCTTGGCCGCAAAAGCGTGAGGCTTAGACATACAGCCACACCACACCTTATGCTATTTATAACGTTGGTCAAAAGTAAATAAATACAAAAGCGAAAATCAAAAAGCTTAAGTTAGCCTTGGTTGAGCTAGACTTGTAAAAAAGATTGTGAATATATGCGAAATCATTGAGTTTAGATACCAAAATACAAGGTTTTTTTTTAACTATACCAAAATACAAGGTGGAACAAGAAGAATAACACACACACCCAAACACACATGTCCCAATAAACACACACGTTATAATAATACGTTACACATACGCATTCCCATTCATTATCCCAATTAATATAACAATTCACATGAATACTAGAAACTATACTAGTTTACTTACAATGTCAACATCGGTTAGCATATGTTGCTTCCCACCATGCGCAACCAGCATCTCCACATTCAGCAAATATGCGAGCACGCTATCATCTTCCTTCTTGTCGCTAGTGAACTCCTTTTTATCCTGTGCATATTCACATTTTGTAGTTAAAACTTTTAACATGCGAATAAAAATACATACTTATACACTAACTAGCTTACTACAGTAAACGTCGGTAAGTAGAATCTTGAATAGTTGCCTGCCTCTTTATAACGCTCCAATGAATTTAGAAATTCACTCCAACAGTCCACTACAGAATTATCAATATTCTCTTCGTTCACTAACGTCATCATCTGTTGCAGCAATGCCTTTCCACTGGTTGACGTCTCAAACAACACCTCACTATCATACAATATTAACGAAAAAACTTATTTATTAAATAATCATATTCTAAATTAATAAACAATTACATTAAAATAACGTAACATATGGAAAATAGATACAGTTTATTAATTCTGTTAAAAATTATAAAACGGAATAAAAACGAAACCATTATTGTCGTCTTGAATTACACTTTCATGCTTATGTTAAGATCCTTTCATAGAATTATAGTTTATTTGGTAAAATATATATAAAGTTCGGCTCGTAATATATTTATAGATAGTTTTGGGCCATGTAAGAACCGACTAAGATAAAAAGCCCATCTTCTTGTGTATAAAAAGTGAAGTACCCCCCAAAACTAAAATAGGTCTTATTATCATATTCCCGTAAACAAATCTAAATCTAAACCAATCGATCGATCAAAAACCAGCGAGTATCCTTGCAGATACCACCAATCAATGGATCATGGTATGTTCTTGCCTCTTTGGTTAGTTTGTACCCTACCTCAATGTACATAGCCCTAAGGGCTATATTTAGCAAAATCCATCACATTATCAATTCTTACATTATAAATTGTACATGCAGATACGAACCAAATCCGAAACTTGTCACTGAAAGACCATAATCACCGTGGAGCTGACGGTACTTTTCGATATCTTAATGATGAGCTATTCAATATTTGTATATTTTTTGTATATATCGATAATATTAATCTTTTGTATTGTTTCACAGGCTCCATGCCTCAAAAACAAGGGAAGCTGCAGAAAGCATTATCGGAAGCTTATCGTAAAGGTTGGTCACCAACTGCCACATGTTGCTGCGGAGGACCAATGAACCATCCTGATAGAAGTGATGACGTTTGGACTTTCCCCGAGCCAAAGGTGTTTTTTTTTTTTTTTTTTTTTAAAAGCAGTTTATATTTTTATGTTTTACTCACCCACATAGAACTAATATGAAATTTATGTTGTTGTGTATATAGCTTTATTCAGCGGCTGAGGATCCGACTCGCAAGAAATACTCTCCCCTGGCAGGTCCAATGAAATATACCTTTATTCCAATAGCAATGTGCAAGGATGATGCCAACTCTAACTAGTCGACCTTTCTCAGTCAGCGAAACGTTTGTGTGTTGCTTCAAAAAACATTGATTCTAGTTTGCTGTTGAGTTGTATTATCTACCAGAAACCTTGTATCTAATTATGATGGTGTTTGTAAAGGATGATATATTATTAGACGCATGTCTTTTTGTGTAAACTTTATTTTGTGTAATGGCTTGGAAAAAGTCTGTTCATCGATCGTCTAGTTGTGGAGGGCTTGGAATTGGCAGCCTTCAAGCATCTAACTTAGCTATGTTGGTTAAGTGGAGGTGGCGTTTTTATATGGAAAATAGTACTTTATGGAAACTTATAATCACTTCTTTACATGATGATCAAGGTGGGTTTTGGTTTCATATCTCATTCTTCATCTTCTTTTAGCCCCTAAGAAAATCATCCGTTTGGATTCTATTTTCACACGTCGAGTGGGAGATGGTTCTTGTACACGGTTCAGAAAAGATGTTTTGCTTTGGTACTACTCCTAATAGAACTTCATTAGCTTGTTCCCAAGTAATTTTTTCTTTGGAAGAAAATAAAATCTACACTATCAAAGACATTTGCTGAAACTCAAATGAGCACACTGCTTTTTCTTTCCATTGGCGACAACCCATGGCGAAGAAAAAAGCAACTTGATATCCTACATGATTTCACTTTTACAAACTATAGAGAGACATCTTATTGGCCAAGAACAATATTGTGAATCAAAACAGTTACTGCAATTAGTTCAACCCAAACGAAACATTAATATTTTTTGCATTAAAAAGATGAAATATTTTTGGCCGAAGACTTTTGGGTAAAAATGTGCTTCAGATTAACACAACCCGATACATTCCTTAGCATAGCAATGGCACGGGGTTGGGGGAAAATCAGTACAAGAATGGTAGTTCAGATCAAAATAGGGAAACAAGCACAGAACTTTATTGCACTACATAATTGGAGTTAATTAACTTTAAAAAAGGGAAAAATCAGTACAACAATTAGTTCCACATTTTAATTCCCTTGATAAACATTTAAATGGCTCAATCCAGTCGTCTCAAAGATGCTTTATCCAAGAGCTGTATTGGCGTCAATATACTAGCGTTGCTCGTTTCAACAATACACCCATTCATTACCATTTTCTCGAGCATCAAGTGAGCTTTCTCCAGTTCCAACATGATGACCAGTTCAAAACCAAAGCGTTCAAGTGAAATGAATAGACACAAAATGTCAAGAAATAAGGTGAGGCACAGATGCAAACTTTCTATGTAGAGGTGGCTAGATGAGTGGGTCGGGAGGGTTGTGTTATGGACCATATGGGTTCGTGTTGGATGTGGTCGTATTTGGGTACACGTAAAATAGTCACCCTGGGTTGGGTTGACCCACTTACACTTTTTTGTCCCGATTTAATAAATAACTATTGCCTTCATTTTTAATAATGTGAAGTATTATTAGAATGATAATATAAATAACTTTATGTTTTCGATAACAAAAGTGAAAAAACGTATCATATCTAATACAAAAGAGATAACAAAAACACACATTAAATCTGACATGATGAGAGCATTACTAAAGCCAACATAAGAAATGTATAGTCATAGAATTCCCATGATCCATATTAAATCTGACATGATGAGAGCATTACTAAAGCCAACATAAGAAATATATAGTGGTTAAACAATTAAAGATTGTTCCATCTATAGGAATGTGGTTAAACAAAATAAGCAAGCTGTTAACACTTAAAATTCATTGCATTCTTCACTAAACCAGAACATCTTTATAAGCCAAGTCAATTATAAACTAAGCTTGCTTAAAACAATCAATTGCGGATTCATCACTCATGAATTACACCAACCTCCTGGAAAGGGAGGCTTTACCGGTTTGAGTCTATGTGGCGGTGGGTTCAAACCCCATAGATTTGTCTGCCAATAGGTTGGAAAACATGGTTACCCAATAATAATAATAATAATAATAATAATAATAATAATAATAATAATAATAATAATAATAAATAAAAAAATATGTGGCTGAAGAAAGTATCTACCACGTGAAGTAACATCTGAACCTTTACTAAACTGGAAACCTGTAGCTTCCAAACGAGAGAGAGCCTACCAATGGAAAGAGAACATTATTAAAGCAGTGCAATGAATATCAACTAATTATTATCAGGGCAAACGGAAATGAAAAATAGCAATCACACCCGTTAACAATAACCAAACAAACCCGAATGGAAGAGGAAGAAAAAAAAAAGACATTGATATGGAAAATATTACCTCTAAACAATTTTTATTTAGTGTAATCTCGTTGACATTGCCAAGGCTTGTTAAAAGTCCCCTAAGCAATTCTTTTTCTATATCTTCTTGAGTTCGTCCAAGTATTATCGCAAAATAGTTGCTGCCCAGGTAATCCAAGTTAGCTTTGACTAAAGAAGACACATTTTCCAACAAAATCTTCTCCAAATACAAAATATTACCAAAGTTGTCATCCCAAAACAGCTCAACATGGTTGGTAAGCCATTCGTAAGTTTCCGTATCACATGACAATCGTTCAGCTCCAAATTTTCCAAATAAGGAATTCGAGAAACGCCCAACAATATAACAATAATCCAACTCCAAAGTTTCCAAACAAGGACTTCCGGATAATATATTTCCTATTGAATCTTCATCTAATGACCCATTATCAATACAGAGACACTTCAGTTTATCCCAACGAATAGCGCCTCTAGGAGGATTAAATACACAATGCGAAAGTTTCACACTCATAAGACATGAATTGTTGAAAAATAACTCATCGTCATGGCTAAATCGATAGCCGTATCTATTTTCGCATATAGTTAAATCAACCTCTTGAACATTACGAGTAATAGCATGACGAATCCAACTATTGACTTGCGACGTAAGCAGAGAATAAACCCTACTATTGTATCTAATTTTAAGTTTAAATCTGTTAAGGTTCACATCGGTAGGACATTGAGTTAGGGTTTTGTCGATAAACGAAAAGTAATCGGTGAGATCAGTGTTGTAACATAGGTATGTAACGTCATCCTTATATAAGAAAACGAGAGTAGGAAGTTTAGTCCAAAGATGTTGCCATCGTTTGGAGATAGTAGATGTTGTTTTAATTACCTCTTTTGTGGACAACTTTAAACGAGAGATGATTTCGAGTAATAAGCAATCTGGTAACAAATTTATTCTATCTTCCTTTTCTTTATCCATGATTTTGAATGATTAACTATTAGGCAGTTTTGATGGTTGAAGTTTTGCAGCGACCTCCCTGATAATAACTATTTATACACCATTATCTTGGAGTGAAAGTAATATAAATATTAATAAGGAAACAAGACTTTTAATAAAAATATGGGATTAGATATTGATACCCTCCTAAAATATATACGAGTAATACCCTCTTAACTTTTTTATTATTTTACTATTTTTTATTTTAATTTTATAGTTTTGTTTTTATTATGAAACTGCGAAATAAAAAAAACGGAATAAAGAATTTAAGTTTCAAAAGTAGTAAACAAAAATATTCGGAGCAGATTACCATAAAAGATTGCGTTATACTATTATTAAAGTGTCCAAAACTACTGAAAAAAATTTGTAAAACATAAACTACAAATTTTGACAAATCAAAAACAATAAAAGTCGAAGGAAAAAACACAAAAACTATTTTTTCATATCAATAAAATAAATATTAGTGGGGTATTAGATGTATTTTAAGAGTAGGGTAACAATCGCACAACCTCAAAAAATATATCTTGGTGCATTGTTTGTCCAAAGATAAAACTCCGAACTCGTGTTGCATGTTTCAAAAGTTTGCGTAAACTAGCAGTGCATGTTGAATAAGTAATTACCTTCATTCGTCATAACCCAATTGAATAATCACGTCACAAAATATATACTTGTTGATACAAAAGTTAGACGTTCCTTGTTTGGAGCTCCGGCTCTCGTACCAATTGAGAATCGTTGCTTGAGACCTGCGCACTAAGAGACAGAAAACACCGTTAGGCTTACCGTGGGATTGTTTCCCACGATTATCCTCCGGCGTGAGAGTAAGTAATCGGTTTAGGGTTAAAGGAGTGTTAGGGTTCCGAGATCGTACCTTTAACGAGGGATATGATTCCCTTTATATATGCACGGAATCCTTGTTGGTTCCGTGTTCCTCAACCTTCGGCGTATCCCGCCTTAGTCGGTTGGGAATGGTTATCTTCCTATTTAGAAGATATCGGATATCTATTCCATTAATAGATTTGGGTTTGGGCCTTCATGAGCCCAAACGTCTAATCGGCTTAGCCCAGTTCGTACCGGGCCAAGTTAGTATTGGACTTTAGTCGGGTCCGTGACCCGGATATAGACTATATGTCATCATGTCCCCCAGTCTAGTATGCGCAGTGACTTACTGCGGATGCTAGACTAATAATCTCTAGCCAATGAAAAACTTTGAAGGGTAGGCAAGAAGCCATAAACCTATACCCACCGGTACATTGTATCTAGACATGAGTTTGGAAAATAGGTACCTCGTAAGTCGGGGGAAAGTTACTACAGGAGTGTCCTTTCAAGCTATCTCAGCCACACAATCAGTGCAAGTGGGGTCCACATGTCACTCATCGTATGGATGAGAAAAAGTATATAACATATCGCATCATTTTCACTGTGTTTCTCACAGTAAAAAGAAACCTCAAGCCACCATTGTTCATGAAAAACGTATAGTTGCAAACCAGAAACCAACCAATTGCAGAGGTAGCCGCGCGTGCGTTTTGTAGAACAAACTATGGTTAAACAGTTGTCTGATTTCACCTCCAACCTCACCGAGGGTGATCTCCTAGAGTTCACCTCGGATTACTTTATACCTCTGGATGTGCATCCGGTTGTTCCGGGTGCGTGGGCCTCTATTGCAGACTTCCCCGAAGGGAAGGTGGGAGTATACACACGGTTTTTCGAGTTCGCGAATTAACGTGTGCCTCTGTCCCAATTTCTGTGCGATGTATTAAATTATTATAATCTACACATATCCCAGTTGCACTGTATCGGTGCAGCAAAAATTACGAATTTTGAGGTGAACTGCCGTTTACTGGTGGTAAATCCAACCATCAACCTATTCCGCGCATTCTATCACACGACATGGTCACATGGGTGGGTATCCTTTGCTAAGCGCGCTGGTAGACTTCAATGTTATACAGAAAAACTAGACGCGCTTAGGAATTGGAGGGAGTCCTTTTTCTGGGTAGACGACACTGTGTTTCCGTGGCCTTATAATTTTCATACTCGGGGTTCGTTGGAGAAGGATGAGTGCCCCCTGCCTGGATCCTATGTCGCTGAGGATGCGGAACTGATAAATGCTAACCGCATCCCCATTAGTTCCTACCCTGAGGGATTTTTGGTGCACATGGGCATCAGCCGGAATTATTTTGGTCCCGAAGATGAGATCCCAATCTTCTTAGGCGCCAATGGCCAGGGTGGGTACTCGTTCCTCCGCACCCCCTTTTTGTAAGAACTGTCTTCTGTTCCTCACGCATTATATAACTTGTGTTATTTGTTAATTTATTTTGCGCAGAGATGGATCTATTTACCGTTGTGCACCTAGCAAAGCCAGTTGAGGCGAAGACAGGGACACGGCCGTTGAAAGAAGGAGAGGAGCCAATACTGGCGAGTACCGCAGGGCGTACCATGGAGATGAATATAGGGGAGACAGGGACCAGTTCTTCCGTTGCAGTAGAGGCGACGCCGTTGCAAAGCGTGCCAAACCCTCAAGTGCCCTCCCCCATAGCGCAGCCACCACCCGTAGCAGTGGCGGAGCCCATGGACGAGGAGGTGGAGGAACAAGAGTCAGGGCTATTGCGCAAAAGGTCGCGCGGAGAAGATGGTGCGAGCTCGTCGAGGAAGAAACGTCCTGTGGTCCTCCATGTGGAATCTTCTGCAAGTGAGGCTGCGTCATCACGCCCGTCGGCGAATGTCTCTGGCCCCCAGTAAGTAATCTTGATAATATGATTATATTTTGTTTTTGTCAATTGTTCATATGAGAAATTGGCAATTCTATGTCTGTGCCTGTAGGTTTGAACAGGATGCAGAGTCGCCACCCAAAGATAGTCTTGTTCCTTCTGAATCTTCAGAACCAGAGGTCCGTGGCGCGGTGCCAGTGGTTGCAGGGGATACGCCCATGGGGCAGCTGGTTGAGGATCTTGTTTCCCTGGCTGCGCAGTTAAAGGCAAAGTTTGTTGGATAAAGTAGCCATGATAGTCAAAAGGATCAGCGTATTGCATCACTGGAGGCGCAATTGCTCACTTCTAGGGGTGAGGCAGAGAGCATGGGTTCGTATGCCCAGAAGCTCGCTGAGGAGAAGATGGCGTTGCTTTGCCAGATAGACCAGGAGCGTGCAGAGGCTACAAGGTATAAATCTTCATGTCATTGGGCTATGAAGTATTTGGAGAATGGTAAAGAGGCAATGACTTCGCAGCTTGAAGGTTTTGGTGCCACTGTTAAAAGTGCCCTAGAGGTGCAGGAGATGAAGCTGCGGAAGCTCAGTTTGGAGTATGATGAGGAACTGTATCCTCATCTCATGTCTGTAATCGCCGAACGCAGGTGGCTCATCAGCCATGGCCTGCGCCTTGCTTCGCTGAGCACTCTTGAGTCCAAAGAGGTAGTTGATGCTTTTGGGGAAGTAGTCCTGTGTGCGCTGGAGCGCGGGAAAGCAGAGGCTGTTGAGAAGCTACACGAGGCTAATCTTTTAAAGGTGCCCGTGGAACAGGTACCTAATTATGATGGAGGGGCATATGATAACCTGGTCGCTGCCATGAAGAAAATGAAAGACTTAGAGCTCCCTATGATTGCTAAACTGGAGCGCGATCAGGATTACCCCATAAACGTGATTATGGCGGGGTTGACTTTAGCACGCCATTGTGGTAGGGAGGCCGTTGCCCAGCCAGATTATCACCTTAAGCCTGATGAATCCCAACTGCACGTACCCGTATTTGTGCGCCCTAAGGATATCTTGAATCCTTTTGCCTTGGAGAGAGAAGTGCCCTTGAAGCAAGTTTTGGAGGCGCATGCGACAAGACTTGCCACCAAAGAAGGGATAAAGGGTAAGGCTGTCATGTGTGGCGTGGGCGCGGCCCACCTCCCTAGATCCGATGGGATACCAGTTAGTGTTGCGACCGTGGCGCGCCAAGATTCCGACCTCTTGACGAGGCTGAGTGAGGCTAAAGAGGCAGCCAACCGCGTGGGAAGCTCATCTCTGGAGCGGTGTAATAGTTGGTAGGTTTATGTGTTGTAAAGTAACAAGCCTTTTGTAATAACTCGTGGTTATCTAATAAAATTATCTCTTGTTGAGTTCGTGTGGATGTTGTTGCAGCGTGTAATGTCTTTGCGTGAAAGACGTATGTATTGTCTAAGTGTTAAAAGTTGTTTATTGGTGCAAAGTTCAGAGTCATGTATGAAAATTGTAACATACTTAAGAGATAATAACTAAGTATTTTGTTTGTAGCATAATCGTGTATGTTGTGATAGGCAGCGTACTGTAAATATCACATTAAGGAATCAAGTGTCTTGGTTCCAAAATTGTTAAACGTGCACATGTGCAATGTTGCGCACCCGTCGTGGGATGCGCATGAAACTTATTCCAACGTCTCGAGAACAAGGTGTTTAACAAGGATACGTGATCCAGTGTTGATGGGTTTGCAACCCTCTTACTCAACAAGTTATTTAGTAGGGTAACTTAACCTTTTACCATCGTGGGTTTATTCTAATGCATGCGCGCCATGTAGGCGAGAGATAAATAATTGTTAAGACATATAGTATATGGAAATAACATAACAAAGTGTGTCGCGGAGTTAGCTAGAAACCGCGACGTTTTATTGATACTTGCAAGTTTTATGGGAAATAAATAAGAAGAACACATTATACTAATGAAAGAAAAAGTAAATACATGAATGTTTATTGGGCACTTCAGTAAAGTGCAGGAGAGTCTGTGCGCTAGGCCGTAGCCATTCCTATAGGTAGCACCTCTTGAGGTTGCAGATGTTCTATGTACGTGGCAGTTCACGACCATCCAAGCCTCGTAGCTTGTACGCGCCTGTTCCTAGTGCTTCAGTAACTTCATAGGGTCCTTCCCACTTTGGTCCGAGCTTGCCCGTGTCTTCTGCGTGGCTCGCGTCATTGGCGCGTTAAACAAAGTCACCTGGTATGAATGAAGCACTGCGCACTTTAGTGTCGTAGTATCCTTTCATCATTGACTTTGATTTTGCCTCCCGTATTGCTGCGCGTTCGCGCCTTTCTTCCAGCAGGTCCAAGTCGACACGTCTCTCGTCATCATTGGTTGCCACATTGATCTCAGCGGTGCGGATTGTTGGCATGCCGATCTCGGCTGGTATGACGGCTTCTGTCCCGTAGACTAGAGAGAAGGGAGTGTCTCCCGTGCTGGTTTTGATTGAGGTGCGATGCGCCCACAAGACGTGAGATAGCTCTTCCACCCATCTTCCTTTGTGCTTGTCTAGGCGTGCCTTAATTCCTTCTCCTAAGCTTCGATTCGCACGCTCCACTAAGCCATTGGTTTGTGGGTGTTTAACTGACGCGAAGTGCTGTGTGATGTTCAACTTCTCGCACCAGTCTTTGAAAGGGTTGTCGCAGAATTGTTTCCCGTTGTCCGAGATGATTTCTCCAGGCAGTCCGAAGCGGCATACTATACTTTCCCAGACAAAGCGCTTGACCTGGTTGCCCGTGATTGTCACTACAGCCTTTGCTTCGATCCACTTAGTGAAGTAGTCTATGGCGACTATGAGGAATTTTAACCCTCCTGCTGCGACTGGAAAAGGTCCTGCAATGTCGATACCCCACTTGTAGAATGGCCATGGTGATGTAATTGGCGTTAGCTCGTGCTGTGGTTGGCGCGGGACAGGTCTATGAACTTGGCAATCATTGCACTTCCTTATTAAATCCCGCGCATCCCGGTGCATGGTTGGCCAGTAGTATCCTGATCTCATGGCGCGTGCCACAACGGACCGTGGTCCCGAGTGCATGCTGCATGAACCTTCATGGATTTCTCTCAGCATGTAATTTGCTTGTAGGGGACCAACACAGCGGAGCCATGGTTGGAGGAAGGAGAGTCGGTACAGTATGTTGTCTCGAAGTTCGAATCTCTGTGCTGTGCGCCGTATCCTGCGAGCTTCCTTCTGCTCTTGGGATAACGTTCCTTTGCTTAGGAATTCTATTATCGGTGTCATCCATGTAGGACCGTCCTCCTCTATTATTGTGGAGACTTCCATCTCCGGTATGGATTTGCTTTTCAGTTTTTCCACCAGCACTTGCTTTGATAGGTGTGCGAAGCTTGTCGAGGCTATCTTGCTTAGTGCATCTGCCTTGCGATTTTCCCCTCTAGGAACTTGCTTAATGGTGAATCTGTCAAAGCCTTGGATCAGTGTCTTAGTCTTGTCGAGATACTGAATCATGTTTTCTTCTTTAGCCACGTATCCGCCCAACACGTGGTTGGCCACTAGTCGGGAGTCCACGTTCGCCTCTAGATTACGCACACCCATCCGAGCTGCAATGCGTAGTCCAGCGATTAGAGCTTCATATTCTGCCTCATTGTTCGTCACTGTAAATTCAAAACGCAGTGCGTAAGTGAATTCTATTCCCTCTGGGTTTGTGAGAATGAGGCCTGCTCCTGAACCATCAACGCATGAGGACCCATCTGTAAACAATATCCATGGGTCGTGGAGTTCCATCCTACTTGGTGCGGGTACCTCGTCGGTGTCTGGCTTTTCGATGATGAAGTCTGCTAGAATCTGTCCTTTGATTGCGGTACGTGGTCTGTAAGAGATGTTGTGCTCACCTAGCAATACACTCCACTTCTGCAGGCGGCCTGATGCGTCAGGTTTGGAGATGATCTGCTTGATCGGTTGGTCTGTGATCACTGCTATTGGATGCGCTTGGAAGTACCTGCGTAGCCTTTTGGCGGCAAACACCAATGCCAGGACCAATTTTTCCATGGCTCTATAATTCATCTCCGTTTTCTTGAGTGCCTTGCTAACAAAGTAGACAGGAGTTTGTACCGAATCCCTATCTGTTAGTAGCACTGCACTCACTGCTCCCTCAGTTGCGGATAGATACATAATTAACTCTTCCCCTGGTCGGGGTGCGACAAGTGTGGGGAGCGTTGTCAGGTGTTGCTTAAGTTGTGTGAAGGCTTCTTCTGCCTCCGTAGTCCACCGAAAATCCCCCTTTTTGATACACTTCTTGAGTGTTTTGAAGAGGGGTAGAGACTTGTCTGCTGACTTTGACAGGAACCTGTTAAGACCAGCTAGCTTTCCGTTGAGAGACTGGACCTCCTTCAACGTGCGCGGTGAAGGAAGTTCGATGACAGCCTTTGTCTTTTCTGGACATGGTTTTATACCGTCGGGCTCTATTAGGTATCCGAGGAACATACCTTCAGTGGCACCGAAGGTACATTTTTTGGGGTTTAGCTTCATATTGATCTCTCGTAGAGTTTTGAACGTTTCCTCAATATCGCGCACTAACTCATCTTCAGTATGGCTTTTTATGACCAGGTCATCAACATAGACCTCCAGGTTGCGGTCTACCTGTTTTTCGAAAGCATTGTCGACTAACCGCTGGTAGGTGGCGCCTGCATTCTTCAAGCCAAAAGGAATTTTTGTGTAACAGTAGACGCCTTGGCTTGTGTGAAAGGCCGTTTTTTCCTCATCCTCCTTTTGACGGCATACGTTTTCACGTTGGCAGGCATGCGCCTCCTTTTATTTTCTGAGAAGTCACTGTTCCGTCATACGTTTTCACGTTGGCAGGCATGCGCCTCCTTTTATTTTCTGAGAAGTCACTGATGCGTCAAGTAAACGCATCCACCTTTTGACGGCGCCACGGGAGGGGTATATCTTCATCCTCCTGGTCGTTATATCTGTTTCTGGACTTCCAGTGTCCAGTTTCGCTATCCCTATTGTCTGAGGAATTTTCAGAGGACGAATTTTCCTTCCTTCGGCGCTTGCGCCGACTGTTCTCAGAGTTTGTACTCGGAGAGCTTTCGCTTGGGGAATATCGTCGCCCCAGTCTGTCATGTATTCTGCGGCTACCCAGTCTGGTATGGATACTGGTGCGCCGTTCATCCTCGTCACTTCCTTCCAGGTACTGTGAGTTGGATGTCTCATCATCCTCGATCCTTTTCCCAATTCTGTTAAACACAGGAGGTCGATGCTCGTCTCTGGCGCGCTTCTCCTTCTGGCGGCGCGGTGGTGAGGTTTCGTATTCCGAGTCAAAACTGAGTCGGGTTTGTAGGCTCCGACCCGACCTTTTTCTAGCCTCCTCTTACATGAGGGCAGTCAAGGTTTCATAATTTTGGGATACGAAATCCCTTGGTGTTAATTCCGATGCGACCCCTTCTAGAGCGAGGGTATTCGCTTCTGCCGCTGTGTCCTTATCTTTATCCGGTGCATTTGGTGCTTTCGTCAAGTCAGTCTCTAGTACTGGTTTGATGGGAGTGGTAAGATCAGTGCGCAGTGGATCCACTGTGTTGGTAGTGGTTGTCGTGGCCTGGGTTGTCCCCGAGCGCGGTTCCACTATAGGGTAGACCAAGTTCAGGCCTGACCCTTTGTTTTTGGCACAACTGGTTGTCCCAGGAGTCTGCTTGGAAGCTGAGCCGGTGTGCAGCTTCTTTCCAGTAAGATCCACTTGCGATCGCTGATTTCCATGCTTCGTCATTCTAGTCTTAGTTCTTAGTGAATGGTCCCACGGATGGCGCCACTTGTTGATACAAAAGTTGGACGTTCCTTGTTTGGAGCTCCGGCTCTCGTACCAATTGAGAATCGTTGCTTGAGACATGCGCACTAAGAGACAGAAAACACCGTTAGGCTTACCGTGGGATTGTTTCCCACGATTATCCTCCGGCGTGAGAGTAAGTAATCGGTTTAGGGTTAAAAGAGTGTTAGGGTTCCGAGATCGTACCTTTAACGAGGGATATGATTCCCTTTATATATGCACAGAATCCTTGTTGGTTCCGTGTTCCTCAACCTTCGGCGTATCCCGCCTTAGTCGGTTAGGAATGGTTATCTTCCTATTTAGAAGATATCGGATATCTATTCCATTAATAGATTTGGGTTTGGGCCTTCATGAGCCCAAACGTCTAATCGGCTTAGCCCAGTTCGTACCGGGCCAAGTTAGTATTGGACTTTAGTCGGGTCCGTGACCCAGATATAGACTATACGTCATCAATACTGATGATGTATAGCACGTACAATATTTATTGGTCTCAGCTTGTGCTATACGCATTTCGGGCCCAGGCTCCAACAACAAAACAACCACTAGTACCGGAACGTCACTAAGCCCAATAACAAATTGGCTATGGTTCTGGACTCAAAGACGCACACAAAGCACCTAGCGGACTAGATCCCTGGTTGCGGAAGGTGATATGTGTCCGCATCCACGATTACTGCGGAACTTTGCCCGACAAGGGTCCTACTCCGACCACTAACTTTTATAAGCGAAATGCTAGAAAACCCTAACATTAAACTCGCCTATAAAAGGAGCTCTAATCCTCTCATAAGATACAATTTTCTCGCACATACTAATACACACACTTTTATTCTCTGACAAGAATGCATACTTACTCTCACGCCGGAGCTTAATCGTGAGGTCCGTCCCAACGGTAAGGCTAACAATTTGCTTTCATATGTGCAGGGATTGAATCCATCACTTGGTTTAGTACAGATTTAGCTCATCGATAACTTGTTGGCCTAGCCCAACACACGTCCTATACACATATTTCAACCTGTCACACTTTTTGTACTACTCCCTCCGTCCCATAATAATTGTCCACTTTGAAATTTTTGAGTCTTTCTTGTTCAACTTTGACCATAAATATTTTTATTTGTGTTTCATAATACTTGATAAAAATTATACCAAATGAAAATACATTTAAAACCCAATATATTCATATAATTATATTACAAAAATAAAAAAAATTATGGACAAAGTTTAATAAAAAAGACTTGAAAAAATAAAAGTGGACAATTATTATGGGACGGAGGTAGTAACATATACCAAAGACATGATCTTTTCCATCATTTGTCATTCCCATTATTCGTTATGTTTTAATCTTCATGTAAAATTGTAAACCACTACATCATTTGTAATTCCCAAATGTTTAATTCGGTTCTGTTTAAAAAAAATCGATTACAAAGTAGGTTCAGTTTGGATCACTTTAGTTCGATTTTTTGTTTTCAAACCCCGTTGATAATATCATGTATGACTACTACACATTTTAGTTATCCGTTTATCAGTGCAATGATTTTATCTATTTATAATGTATAGATAAATAATTTTGGGTCATGAACCGAACAAGACAAGCCTATCAAAAGCCTAGGATCTGATAAGTATAAAATTAAAACATACGTATGTAGGTAGGTCGTATTCTCATACCACAAAAAAATACTCTCTTTTAACGATCGATCAAAAACCAATGAGTATCATTACTTGCAGATACCAATCAATGGATTCTATTCCTAACAACCTGAATGAGAACGATCCCTGTTAGTACAAAAAGTGTGACGAGTTGTAATGGGTGTTAGTACCGCTTGTCGAATTGGGCTAACAAGCTGTTGGTGGGCTGATCTTGTACTAATCCACGTAGTTTGATTGAATTCCCTGCACAAGAAAGAGTAGACCGTTAGCCTTACCTTGGGGACGGACCCCACGATTAGACTCTGGCTTGAGAGTAAGTGCACATTCTTGTCAGAGAAATAAGAGTATGTATATGTTATTATGAGAGAGAAAGTTGTACATTGTATAGGGATTAGAGCTCCTTTTATAGGCGAGATTTACCGCTAGGGTTTCCTGGTTACTCGTATATAGTAGTTAGTTGCCGGAGCCAGACCCTTGTCGGACAAGGTTCCGTGATAATCGCGGATGCGGACACAGGATACCTTTCGCATCCAGAGGTTCGGTCTGCTAAGTATCCTGCGTGCGTCTTTTAGTCTGGACTATAGCCAATTTCGTTATTGGGCTTACTGTTGATCCAGTGTTCGTAGTAGTTCTCGTTATTGGGCCTGGGCCAGTATGTGTATGGCATAGATTAGGCCTAGTAGGCATGCTATACGTGCTATACGTCATCAAGTCCCCCATTCTAGCGTATTCAATGCGTGCGGATGTTTATCGTGTGCGGTGGATGTTACTAGACTTGAGTCGACTAAGCGTTTTTCCTTTCCGTACTTTTTGAAGTGTCCTTCTAATGCTCCCCTTTCTTAGGAAGTGCTTCGTCATCAAGTCTCCCCAGTCCAGCGTATTTATTGCATGCAGACATTTGTCGCGTGCAGTGAATGTTGCTAGACTTAAGTTTGACGGAGCCATTTCTTTTTCGCGCCTTTGGAGCGCCTTTATGACGCTTTCCTTCTTGTTTTGCTTACTATGTAGCGTGGGTAATTCTGGGCCTTGCATGTTCTGACTGATTGGACCCAGTGGGCCATGCGTCGTTCCACTAGCCTTGCTTTTGTCCTTTGATTACTGACCGTTGGATCGGGTTATTTTTTGACGCGTGTCCTTCCTTAGGGTTTTCTTTGGACGCTAGCCATCCTTTTGTATAAATACCCTTCATTTTTCTTTTGCCCCATTTTTCCTTTTATTGTTCTTCATTTGCAAGCGTTACTTCCTCCTTCTTTCGATCTATCTTCCTTGGATTGCTTGTGTCTTCCAGGTTCCTTTTCCAGGTTAGGGTCTAATTCATTTTTTCTTCCGTTATGGGTACTTTTGCATGCGCTAAGTCTAAACTTTCACAAGGGGCGCTTGATCGCTTTTGTGTCAAATATTCGATTCCACAATTTGTTCACCCGGAGTTTCCTGGGCCTGACCAGACCATTCAAGAGGCGCTGGATGGAAATAAATTGACTTTCATATATAGTTTTAGTAGATTTTCCTTATAAAATAAATTGGTATAAGAACAATTTCAAAGTTCGGCTCCTCCAAAGTGAAATAACATTATTTCGGCCCCTCTAGCAAAGTCGTTCAAGCTCCGTCACTCAGCATCTTTAATTAACATCTCAATGATTATTTTTAACATTAATGTTTTGTATGTACAAGTTTAAGAACTAGTTCAAAAGAAGTCTTAGGGGGTGATGGTATGATTTGCTTCTTTCTTTTCGGTATTTGTATTTTTTGTATATATCAATAATATTAATCTTTGGTTTTGTTTCACAAGCTCCATGCCTCTAAAACCAGGGAAGCTGCCGAAAGAATTATTGGAAGCTTATTGTAAAGGTTTTTCACCAACTGCCACATTATATTAGTATTATAATAAGGATTATTGCATGAAGATTGTGATATTTGACGTGAACCAATGTGGACTCATTAAAGAGTTAGTTTATGAGGTGCTGTTTTTTTTATGGGAGATTGGGGTGGAATTTAGGGTTTAGGTATTGGAGGAGGGAAGCATGGATCATATTTTAGCTAGAGTTTAGAGGACCGGTAAACCCTCTGATACCATGTTAAACCATATGTTTACATTGAAACTGCTTCCCTTTAACTTTATTAATAACCAATATTTATAGATCACAATAAACCCTAATGTACCCTAAGTCCACAGATCGGGCTTGGGCCGACTCATCGTTATATCGGTTAAACTCCCCCGCAGCCTGAGCGGCGAAACTGCTTGCCTTTAACTTTATTAATAACCAATATTTATAGATCACAACAAACCCTAATGTACCCTAAGCCCACAGATCGGGCTTGGGCCGACTCATCGTTATATCGGTTAATACTCCCTCGCAGTATGAGCGGTGAAATCGCGAAAGTTTGGATTGGAGATATCTAAAACAGTAAAGCTATAAATAGTTTTGTTGACGAAGACATTCATGTTCGTTTGTGGGAGTTAAAACCACACGTAAACGACTAGAAGTGTGTGAGCCTATGGGGGCACACACGTTAAACACAAGAGTACGTGACGAACGTTTATTATTTGAATACGTTAGACCCGTTTTATGCATGCATGAAGACCCGATCTATTTATACGATCCATGGACTTGTTCCAATTATTATGTGGGTCGGTTTGATGAGCCTTGGGCCTAGACATCATGTAAACGATCGGGGCAAAGGGGTGTTGGGTTTGTTGCTTGATGCGAAAGCATTGAGCCTAAGCCATGGGTTGGTTCTTGACCCTATATAAAAAAACACACCCATGCATACACATTGACGATTATCTATCCCTAACTCAGAAAACATCCCTAACCGATTCATCTCCAACCTAAACGGATTCTTCAAAAAAACGATTAGGGCTTAGTTTGGTTTTGTGAAATCTAAACCTTGCATTATATTTGATCCAAGCGTGTTAAGTTTTCAGAGGTTTTGTGATCTTGTTTCCTGTTCCAAGTCGAACCAAGATGGGTAGCAAGTTTTCTGCTATTCTGTCGTGGTGGATCTCGGACAGCAAAGGGAGGTTATCGGACATAGATTGTCAAATGACCACACTGCTTTTTCACTTTTACAAACTATAGAGAGACATCTTATTGGCCAAGAACAATATGGTGCATCAAAACAGTTAATGTAATTACTAATTAGTTCAAGCCAAACGAAACATTAATGTTTTTTGCATTAAAAAGATAAAGTACTTTTGGCCGAAGACTTTAGGTAAAAATGTGCTTCAGATTAACGCAACCCGATACAATCCAAACCTGCCCGTCCCACCCATTTTCCGCATAATAGCGATGGCACGGGGTTTGGGAAAAATCAGTACAAGAATGGTAGTTCAGATCAATATAGGGAAAAAAGCACATAACTTTATTGTGCTATATAATTGGAGTTAATTAACTTTAAAAAAAGGGAACCTTATAATTACTCGGAGCTTCTCACCACATTCTAATTCTTAATAAACATTTAAATGGCTCAATCCAGTCATCTCAAAGACGCTTTGGCATCAATATACTAGCGTTGCCTGTTTCCACAATACACCCCATTCATTACCCGGCTTCTCGAGCATGAAGTGAGCTTTCAAAACCAAAAAGCACAAATGAAATGAACACACACAAAATGTCAACAAATAAGGTGAGACACAGATGCAAACTTTCTATGTAGAGGTGGCTTGATGAGTGGGTCGGGAGGGTTGTGTAATGGGCCAAACGGTTCATGTTGGAAGTGGTCGTATTTAGGTACACGTAAAATAGTCACGCCAGGTTGGGTTGACCCGCTTACACTTTTTTGTCCCGATTTTATAAGTAACTGTTGTCTTCATTATTATTAGAGTGAAGTATTATTAGAATGCTAATATAAATAAGTCATGAAAACACGTATAACACAACGTCAATTATCTTCTTTTATTTTTGAAAAGCGCACAACGTCAACTATCTAGTACAAAAGAGATAACGGAAAAAACAGAGCTAATATCTGACATGATGAGAGCATAACTAAAGCCACACAAACGACACAATATGTAAAGCCAACATAAGATATGTAAAGAATCAATTTACATGTGAGCATTTTGTTCCTGATCAATACAACCACACAAACGACACGATATTTAAAGAGAGCAAATTTTAGTAACTTTACACCTGTAGCATCTGAACGGAATTGATTTAACAGTTATAATTCGAGATATGACATGCTCACTCATGAGTTACGAATGTGGTTAAACAAAATAAGCTAGTTGTTAACATATAATATTCATTGCATTCTTCACTAAACCAGAACATCTTTATAAGCCAAGTCAATAATAAACACAGACAAACATCTGCTACAAATTTCCTCTCGCTAAAATTGCTTAAAACTATCAACTGCAGATTCATCACTCATGAATTACGCCAACTCCTGGAAAGGGAGGCTTTACCGGTTTGAGTCTATCTGGCGGTGGGTTCAAACCCCATAGATTTGTCTGCCAATAGGTTGGAAAACATGGTTACCCACAAAAAAAAAATAATAATAATAATAAATAAAAAAATATGTCGCTGAAGAAAGTATCTACCACGTGAAGTAACATCTGAACCTTTACGAAACTGGAAACCTGTAGCTTCCAAACGAGAGAGAGCCTACCAATGGAAAGAGAACATTATTAAAGCAGTGCAATGAATATCAACTAATTATTCTCAGGGCAAACGGATATGAAAAATAGCAATCACACCCGTTAACAATAACCAAACAAACCCGAATGGAAGAGGAAGAAAAAAAAAGACATTGATATGGAAAATATTACCTCTAAACAATTTTTATTTAGTGTAATCTCGTTGACATGGCCAAGGCTTGTTAAAAGTCCCCTAAGCAATTCTTTTTCTATATATTCTTGAGTTCGTCCAAGTCTTTCCGCCAAATGGTTGTCGCCCAGGTAATCCAAGTTAGCTTTGACTAAAGAGGAGACGTTTAGCAACAAAATCTTCTCCATAAACAAAATTCCTTCGATTGTTAGTGACAATATATAAGGAGCATGGATTTCGACAGTAACTATATAATTCGTCCCACAACCCCAATAGCCGTAATCAGAGAGCACCAAGTTCTTAACACTCTTTGAAGCAACATCAATCCGCCTAACACCATAACACTCGTTCAACTGCAAAGTTTCCAAGCAAGGACTTCCGCATAGTATTTTCCCAATTATATCTTCATCTAATTTCCCATAATCAATACATAAAAAGTTAAGGTTATCCCAACCAATAGGAGGACTAAATACACAACGCGAAAGTTTCATACACAATCCGAAATTGTCATCCCAAAACAGCTCATCATCATTGGTAAGCCATTCGAAAGTTTCCATATCACATGACAATCGTTCAGCTCCAAAGTTTCCAAATAAGGAATTCGAGATACGCCCAACAATATGACAATCCAACTCCAAAGTTTCCAAACAAGGACTTCCGGATAATATATTTCCTATTGAATCTTCATCTAATGACCCATTATCAATACATAGATACTTAAGTTTATCCCAATGAATAGCGCCCTTTAGGAGGATTTAATACGCAATCCGAAAGTTTCATACTCATAAGACATGAATTGTTGAAAAACAACTCATCGTCAAAGCTAAACCCATCGGCGTATCTATTTTCGTATATACTTAAATCAACCTCTTGAACATTACGAGTAATAGCATGACAAATCCAACTATTTACTTGTGTCGTAAGCAGAGTATAAACCCTACTATTATATCTAATTTTAAGTTTAAATTTGTTAAGGCTCACATGGGTAGGACATTGACTTAGGGTTTTGTCGATAAACGAAAGGTAATCGGTGTGATCTGTATGATCTTGAAAGCCTGTGACATCATCCTTATCTATGAAAACGAGACTAGGAAGTAGAGTCCAAAGATGTTGCCATCGTTTGGAGATAGTAGATGTTGTTTTAATCACCTCTTTTGTGGACAACTCTAAACGAGAGATGATTTCGAGTAATAAGCAATCTGGTAACAAACTTATTCGATCTTCTTTTTCTTTGTACATGAATTTGAATCGATAAACCATTTTGCAGTTTTGATGACTGATGTTTTGCAGCGACTTCCCTAATAATAACTTTATCTTGGAGTGAAAGTAATAAAAATATTAATAAGGAAATAATACTTTTAATAAAAAAAAAAATATCTTGGTACATTATTTGACCAAAAGATACGATCCCGGAAGTCGTGTTGCATGTTTCAAAACCTTTCTCTCATATTTCTTGATCTTATTTTAATACTAGCTAAAAGACCTGTGAAATTCACGGGTATTTTAAAGACACGTGAAAAAGAATAGTTAATGACCAAGCCCGGATTTGGCTATGGGCCATAAGGGCGACGGCCCAGGGGCAGCCCAAAATGGGGGGCAGCAAAGTAGAAATCCATATGTATATATATACTATGTTAACTTTGGCCCATTTTAGAAAAAGCCCGGTACATGTTAAATTGAAACAAAACTTGCGCCATGTGATACGGAAATTTGACTAAATATTTAAAAGATATGTTTGACCAAGTATTTAAAAGATATATTTGGAAATTGGAACGGCAGTTTTACAATTCATAGAAGAAAAGAAAACAGTAGTCCAGTGACGGACCCAGAAAAATTGGATGTGGGGGGCAAAAATTTTTTTTTTTACGATAGCAACAAAATGCGAAAGAAAAAACTAGAAACGTAATGATAAATCAAGTATTTTTACTTAGACATGAAAGATTTATAAGGCTTTAAAGAGTTAAATGTTGGATTTTAGTATGTGAGTAGGGGGCAATTTGAGTTTCTGGTGGGGGTCACTTTCGAAAAAATGTCAAAATTAAATAAAAATTACACTAAAATATCAACTTTTTCGGCTAGCCATGGGGGGCGCCTGCCCCCCATTCTTACATGCTAGTTCCATCTCTGCGGTAGTCGATAGGCAAGGCTCTTTGAGTGTTTTACTAAGCATTGTGATCACGGATTCACGGGAAAATAAGTTTCGAATTGGAAAGGAGTTTAACGAAACAATCGATCATCTTTTTTTCTCTTCATAAATTTTATCAGGTGATATTGTTCCATACTTATTATTTTTGCTTTAGTAGAATATTAGATAATTTACCTTTTATTTTGTCATGTTGCGTCATTCACAACCGTCGGGTGCTCAAAATAGGAAACGAAAAAAAATCAACAAGAATTAGAGCGGCCTCAACTCGGTTCTATGGATGGGTATGTAGTTAAAACGAAAAATAATAATAATAAAGTTAAAGAAAATAATGACGAGGTTAATGTTGATATAGATAATGAAAATCCTATAAATAATAAGAACTTAGAAAATGATAAGGTTGATGTTAAGGATGATAATGAAAATCTAGAAACTAATAAGGTTAATGTTAGTGAAGATGATGAAAATCCTAAAAATGAAAATCACGATAATTGATGTTTTTGCTTCAAGAAATGCACGGAGACATCGGTTTAGATGATCAATGGTGTCGAACTTGTATTCGGAGTTTATCTCCTCATAATGAATAAAAATCGGCGTGGGGATGAGCCGCCTGGCTTGACCAGGTTCCAAACCCTTAAAAAATATGTTGTTAGTTTTACAAGGGGCATATTTTACTCGGCTCACCCAGGGCATCCGAAATCTCAGGACCGGCCCTGTTAATGACATCAACTATTTCGAAGTTAAAGGTTAGAAAGAACCCCATTTAGATAAGCTAAAGTAAAATATAAAGTTGCTAATAGTGAAATATACGTCATTTCAAACACAATAGTCAAATAAGTGGAAAAGAACATAATCATCTTCAATCTTTCTCTCTTTTTTGTGAGGTTTCATCTTCAACTTAACAAAATACACACTCCTTGAACACGTTCGAGTACACACACTTAATATATTCATGATTGCACCTATATTTACATCTTTTTAACTAATGATCCTTTAAGAATCGAAATCCTAATTATGCAGCATGAGCAAAATATAAAAGCATTATTATTAGAAAGCATGTCTAAAGTTAGGAAAACTCAAAACTTATTTTAAGTTACCTATTGAAGGGGTGTTTGAGATTACTTATTTTTTATGTTTGTACTTCTAACTAAAATACTTATAACGAAAGTACTTTTGAAAGCAAGTGTTTGAATATGTTTTATTTTTTATTTTTTATTTTTAATTTTTTTTAAATGCAATATACTTGTAAAAATAGAAAATTTAATTAAAAAAAATTCAATCAACTTCATTCATGAAATGTTTTAGGTTAAATATGAGAGTAAATATTCATTACAATTTATTATCAAATATAATTATCTACGAATCCACGTTTGTTTGGTTGTTACTTGTTTCTTTCAAAGAATATATATAGAACATAATGTCACATGAAGATCCTTTACAGCCTCTTCCCGTTGATCAGGCAACATCTCACAACTTATCTTGATTAATAGCCTTTAGCATAATAACCGGATGTTGTAATTGGAAATACGTTGAATGAGATATATATTGCAAAAAGGTAAACTTTGAAGATAAAATAATAATAATAAAATAAATATTAAAAAAAAAATTAATTATGATTACTCATTTGAATATCATGTTATAGAAGTAAACGTGCTCGCAGTTGCACTGTGTTAATTTACGTAAACTGTTAATTCTAGACATAAGAAAGGAATGTCATGAAGAGTTTATAATACTCATCTCAAGGCTAAACAATCACTCGAATGTATGGACACGACATACAAAAGTAAAATACATCACTTGATTTTAGAAAAGGAATAATGGGGTGAATACCTCAAAAGCAATATCAACATCTCGATCCAAGACATTTGGTCGATTCATTAACAACGATTTGTAAAGTGTGGACTACCAAATAAATTTAAACTAACTTCCTGCTCTTGATAGTATCGTTAAAAAGAGTAATATTTTAGTTTGATAATGGTATGGGCCTCCCATATACAAAATTGAAATCTTTTTACGTGTTTTATGAGATACTTTTGAAACATGCATGATCCCGTCATAAATAAAATTCCTGTTAAGAGTTCCAACATTAGTAGCTAACTATTTGAGTTATAAATATAAGTTTCACGAATTTTTAGAATTGATCGAAACAAAAAACTAAAGGTTAAGAATCATATCAATTAAATACTTATACTTCAATGAGTTTTTTAAAGAATCATACCCATAATTTGGAAGAGGAGATCATGCAAAATTGCACAATACAATAAGACAATAATGATTTAAAATGACGTTTCGCTTTTGTGGGTTTTGGTGTTAACACTCCAATTACTTACTTCTGTAATCAGTTAAAGAGGAGGTTCAGATTGGTGATGAGAGCTTCATTGATGAAAATAGTATGGAGTGTTAATAGGTGTTAAGTGTTAAGGGGTATTTGGTTCACTGAATGTTTTGTCATCTCAGCCATCTTAGAATATGGTGTATGTGTTCTTGCTGTATTAGAGGGTGTATTAGTCTTCACAGTTTCTGTTTTTCAGACCATTACAATGGTGATACCTTGTATATTGTAGTTCTAACTGGTATGGCTGTACCTATGATAATCTCTTGATTGTTCATTTTGGCCTTGGGAGGAATTTGAACAGTCAAGTATGGCTAAATAGGAGGCCTAACTGGATGGAATGTACCATAAAGTAAGGTCCCCATTGTGGAGGGTAAATGGTCTAGGAGGAAGGTGTATGTTGAATGGAATAGTAGAGGTGTGGAAGATGAATCTTCTTGGTCCATTCAATACAGCTTCACAGGAGGTAATGGTGGTCATCATGGAGGGAGTGTGTTCCCAATCATCTGAAGCCTTTCATTGAGAGGGAAATGTAGGATGTTTGGCAGAGCCCCCCCCCCCCCCCCCATGGATGGGTTATGGATTCCTAGTGATGCCACTATCCATTTCTACCATGTCTACTGTGGTTGTAGGTTGAGTGGAGTGGTAGAGTGGAGAGGTAGAAATGTAGCTAGATGGTAGGTGCTATTAAGGTGAATTGATATAATAAGCATGGTTGTTTATTGGTAAAGATGAAGTTGGGAATGCTCTATTTGTTGCTCTGTTCTATTGTCAGCATTGAGTCTATCAGACATAGTTGTTGTTGTGTCTGATATCGGAAAGTTCAGCTTTATTTTGTTTTGAGTATGTTTAGTGTATGGTTATGTTTGTATTAGATTTGGGTGATGTCCAAATTTTGTTTCCTATTTTTATGATTGTAATGCTTTGGAGTTTAATATAATTCATTCACCTTTGCACCCAAAAAAAAATAAGGTTCATTCATCACAAATTCAAAGTTTTCTATCATTCAACATCTAAAATAATCTTTATTGAAAAATTATTTAGTCAATCCATTTAAAATAAAAAAAACTTATATTAAGAAAAGAGAGAGCATTGTCCATGTTAAAAGAGACAAACTGTGTCCTTGTTATTGTTGTCGTTCTCTTATTCAAACCATATGTGATTATGAACCTATGTTTGATCAGGTTGATTAAAGCCACTTACAAATTAGAAAACTCGTTTCATATTAAAAAGAGTTATTTCATAAATGGTCTTTGTGGTCTGTCTGGTTTAACGGATTTAGTCTTTTTATTTTTTAACAGATTTGGTTCATGTCGTTGCTACCTGTAACGGGTTTGTTCCCTTGACCAATTTTTCCATTTGTTTGACCATAAGATCATAAGATCTTAAGATCTACTCTGATCCGATTTTACTTTTAAATTGCAAACTAAAAAACTACAAATTTATGGTTTATGATTTTATATAATTTAAAGACAACATATAATTCTTCTTAAACATTCCATATTCATAATTTATGACAACATTTTCATGAAACATTCATGTAATTTCGTGTTTATAATATATAATAATTTGTAGATTTGAATAATATTACAAAGATCATTAAAAAGTGACATTATAGTAGGATCTTAGGATCCCGATCCGATCTTACGATCACAATCTTGCAAATACGAAAACGATCTTGGTAGGATCCCAATTTTAAAAACCTTGGTTCAACATCTACGATCTTTATTGAAAAATTATTTAGTCAATCCATTTAAAATAAAAAAAAAAAACTTATATTAAGAAAAGAGAGAGCACTGTCCATGTGAAAAGAGACAAACTGTGTCCTTGTTATTGTTGTCGTTCTCTTATTCAAACCATATGAGATCACAAACATATGAACCTATGTTTGATCAGGTTGATTAAAGCCACTTACAAATTAGAAAACTCGTTTCATATTGAAAAGAGTTATTTCATAAATGGTCTTTGTGGTTTGTCTGGTTTAACGGATTTAGTCTTTTTATTTTTTAACAGATTTGGTTCCTGTCGTTGCTACCTGTAACGGGTTTGGTCCCTTGACCAATTTTTCCATTTGTTTGACCATAAGATCTTAAGATCTACTCTGATCCGATTTTACTTTTAAATTGCAAACTAAAAAACTACAAATTTATGGTTTATGATTTTATATAATTTAAAGACAACATATAATTCTTCTTAAACATTCCATATTCATAATTTATAACAACATTTTCATGAAAGATTCATATAATTTCATGTTTATAATATATAATAATTTGTAGATTTGAATAATATTACAAAGATCATTAAAAAGTGACATTATAGTAGGATCTTAGGATCCCGATCCGATCTTACGATCACAATCTTGCAAATACGAAAATGATCTTGGGTAGGATCCCAATTTTAAAAACCTTGGTTCAACATCTACGATCTTTATTAGAAAAATTATTTAGTCAATCATTAAAAAAATAAAAAAAATAAAAAATAAAAACAAAAAATAAAAACAAAAAACAAAAACAAAAAAACCGTTATGAAAGAGAGAGCATTCTCTATATGAAAAGAGACCAATTGTGTCCTTGTTATTGTTGCCGTTCTCTTATTCAAACCACATGAGATCACAAACATATGAACATATGTTTGATCAGTTTGATTAAAGCCACTTACAAATTAGAAAACTAATTTCATATTGAAAAGACTTAATTTCATAAATGTTTTATGTAGTGTGGTCTGTTGAGTTTAACGGATTTTGTTAGGAATTAGAAAATTTAGTCATTAAAGTGTCGGTCACCTCAAGTATATGTGTTTGTTAGAAAGCTCGTAGTCGTAGTTATTTAATGTTAGTGAGAAGTTACTTTAGTAAAACCGTGGAGGACGGACGGGTCTTTACCCACTGTATGCCTGATCCACAGCCCGTAGGTGGCGTTTATTGTAAAACACTATAAAACCCTCTACCTCTCAAGGTAGAGGGTTGGAGCTTCAATACCATTTTTCTTTGTTTCACATAGTTCCCAACTCTTTTCCCTTTCTCTCTCTAGAACTTTCTCTCTCTAAACAAAGTGTACGCCCCATATGGATTTGGTTTGATGTGTTTGTGAAATCCTATATCTTACAATTGGTATCAAGAGCCATGGTTTGATCACTCATCTTTCATGCTCTTTGTTTTGGTGGATTTCATAAGGTTTTTGGGGTTATAAGTGTTTAGGAGAGTTTGAATCATTTTGACAATTTCTAGTGTTAAAGTTTGAATTTTGATTGTACTTTTGTGTTTAGGATCATCATATGTGTTTAGGTTTTGAATTGGAAGGCTTAAATCATTGTGGTTTGCTTGTTTTTTATTGATAAAGTGGTTGTTTTTTAATTGTGTACGAAGCGAGTTGCGCCACGGTGTTGCATTTCTTGGAAGCGAGTTGCTTTGTTATTGAAAGCGAGTTGGTTTAAGCGACTTGGCTATTAAGCGAGTTGTATTAGCAGCGAGTTGGTATATGCGACTTTGCTATTAAGCGAGTTGTTTCTTTAAGCGACTTGAGTTTTAAAGCTACTTGGCTATTAAGCGAGTTGTATTGTTAGCGAGTTGGTCTAAGCGACTTGGTGGTTAAGCGAGTTGTCTCTGTATGCTACTTGGCTATTAAGCGAGTTGTTTCTTTAAGCGACTTGTCTTTTAAGCGAGTTGACTGTTTAGCGAGTTGATACCAAAGCGAGTTGACTGTTTAGCTACTTGTCTATTGAGACTTGTCACTTCTTCGTGCTACATTTTTACGATTGTTCTTTTGGTTTAGTAAAATCCCGTGAAAGAATCAATTTCCCGGTTTAATCAAAGAATAGTAAAATCCCGTAGAATCTGTAATCATGTCCAACAACGTGCCTACTATCGTTTCTTCTGTAGCTGAGGACGTTCAAGCAGTTGGATCAGATACTCGTCCACCTATGCTTGATAGAACTGATTATGACTCATGGGCTCAAAGAATCAGGTTGTACTGTTTGGGAAAGGAAAATGGGGTCAACATTCTCAAATCAATTGATGAAGGACCTTATCAGATTGAGACTACAAGAGACATAATCAGTAAAACTATAAGGAGTATAGTAAGTGTTCGAACACCTTAGAGTGCATTATAAGTATCTGTGAAAGAAGACCAAAGTAGAATTTCACGAGTTTAAGTAGTATGTCAACACTAAGAGACAGAAGGAATCAATTAAGTCTTGGGCTCTCTTCGTAGAACTGTAATAGGGTTTGGCGGAACCGAAGTCACAACACTAACTATTCGAACATCTATAGAAAACCTTCTGGGACTTCATACTACAAACTTCGGGACTATAGTCGTAGCTTAGAGAAAAAGAGGAATAGTAACTCGAGTAGTATGCAGAAACCAGACAGGTTAGGTTTCTAGTAACAAGGTAGACGTCGTCATAGTTAATACAGAGAACATCAGAGTTAGACTATTCCAGGAAGT
>BPTQ01000005.1:6012511-6189681 GCA_019973895.1 Chrysanthemum seticuspe | reverse complement strand
TAACGTGAAACAGTACATAGAAAACGAGTAGTTGAAGTAGTATATTAAAATTATGGAGACTCTACTAACTAAGAAACCTACCTGGTCGAACGAAACTACTACTCTGGAAACCTCTCTGGTAAATAACTTCTCTACGATCGGTACTTCTAACAGACGCGCCATCCAAGTAGTAGCTGTAGTCTCAGTATACGTAGTGTTAGCCGTTGAACTTTCCGTAAAACTACTAACACTGGATAAAGGACTCAACCGACGAGTAGGTGTAGACGTAGTATACAGAATCGTAAGGGGAGACGTTCTTTATTGTTGATAAGAAGTAGGTTTTGACGTGGTAACAGGACTCGAACGTGTTCGTTGTAGAACAGAGACTTCATAAGACGTAAAACTCCCGCAAAACCTCTACACGTCAAGGAACGTTACACAGGTAGTGGTGGTGTCAACATCGTGAACTGACCGAAGTGGACAGGGACTAACCGTAAAGAAGGTGCTAAGACTAAACGGTGTATGGGAGGTGGTTGAGGTGGAGAAGGGACAATTACGACGGAATGAACTTGACCAACGTGGCATTGGAAGGGTAGAAACTAACATCGAACTAACACACCTAACCTACGACAAGACTCCAATAACAACCACACACCCTCCCTTAAGTATAAAACTGATTGGTACTCTCTGTCAACTAACTACTTCAAAAGGTACTCACACAAACTCAGACCTCCGAATATACGACCTAATCCTTACTCGAACCTTAATGGTAATGGGCACCCATACTGAACTCTTCGAAACCACCATTAAGGTTGTAACCACATTTTCCGGCAACTCAGTAAACTACTCGAACTAAGAGGGACAAATCTAAACTTGACTAGTTATTAGTAAGCGAGTTTGTACCGTACAGAGAGTAAGACTTCGTCCTTCCGTATGTCAACGAGTATCAACCACAAGAAATTAGGAAACCAATCGAAGTGTCTCCACTGTTTAAACACGGTAAGCCCTAAGTACAACAAGTGTTTGAAACTTAAGTCGACTTATAAACCGTACCAGTAAAACTATAAGGAGTATAGTAAGTGTTCGAACACCTTAGAGTGCATTATAAGTATCTGTGAAAGAAGACCAAAGTAGAATTTCACGAGTTTAAGTAGTATGTCAACACTAAGAGAGCCGATTGTGATGCATATGACTCTGATGTCGATGATGAACCTACCGCGCAGACAATCTTCATGGCTAGCATCTCTTCAATAAATGGTCTCTCCAAAGGTCTCATCATCAAAGCAAGCTGGTCCATCCAAAGAATCAATCATCTCAGAGGTATTAAAATTATATGATGAAGTTGATGAGCAAAAGATACATGACAAAGTGCAATCGCATGAAACTTGTGAAACAAATATTTTTAATATGGGTAATAGTAATATTGTCCCATATGATCAATATGTGATCCAAAGTGAAAATGTGATTGAACCAAGTGATGCATCTTATGCAGTCAATGATAACTATATTTTTGATGAATACACTCCATGTGCCCCTGATGATTCTGTTATCTCTGAACTTAATGCCTATAAAGAACAAGTTGCCATTTATGAACAACGCGCTAAGTTTGAGTTAACCACTCGTGAGCAGGAAATGGATGACCAAATGCGTACAATTATTAGAAAAAGTAACTTTAGGGAAGAAATACTAAAACAAGAGCTAGATTCCTTAAAAGAAAAGCTTAATAAAACGGCTAAGCAAAAACAAGAACTTCAAGAAAATGTGAAAGTGCTTAAGCAGGAATTTAATGCTAAGGAATCAAAACTTTTAAATGAATTTTCCAACCTAAAAACTTTGAAAAACAAACTTGAAAACAAATTGTACGTACAAGGAAACACTATTCAGACTGCTCACATGATCACTAAGCATAGAGTTCTAAGTGACAAACATAGTGTTGCATTAGTTGATGAACCAAACCCCGAGGCTTGTAAGAAAGCTAGAAAAGCACAGAAGGTAATTTATGATGGCAATGAAATCCTTAAGCCTAGACAGAAACCTAGTTGCACTGAGAATACTGAAGAAGATAAGCAGTTAGAAGAAATCACTAGAAAGAAATTGGATGAAAAACTTAAGAGCCCTTCATGCATAGAAAAGAAAATCAGTTATAAAACACCCAACTATGCTAAGGATAATTGGATTGCATTTAACAAGTTTAGACCTCAAACACAGCTGACCCCTGAACAAGTGTTCTGGAAAAAGGATATGGACATGAAAAAAGCTGATGAGTTTGTTGAACAGAATCCCCCATGTAGGAAATGCTTCCTGCCACTGTTTATCCCCCCAATACATCAATGCATTTAGTTCCTAGATCGATCCCCACTAAAAGCAAGACCTTAATCAGTCAGTATGTTATTTGTCAATTATTTGTTGATTTTGAGAAGACATGTAAGAAAAGGATCACACCTACTGGGATAACTGAAGGGGAGAGGGGTTTTGAGCAAACTAAAGAATGCTATTTAACTGAAGTCATGCCTTTCTTTAAACAATTAAAAGATCAATTTGATAGTCTTAAAAAGGTGATGGATTCAGATATTAAAGAAATGGAAAAGGAATTTGATGCAATGATAGTTGAGGTCGATGACTATGAGCAAGAATTAAAATATAATGAGATTGAGAGGAAAAACTTGCATACCTTAAATGAGAATCTGATTTCTGAATGTATCACTCAAGATGTGTTTTACATTGCCACGAACTATTCAATTAATGCATCTCAATTTCATGAATTATCTGTTGCTCTGAAAGTCTCCCATAATCGTGTCATTGAGCTTGAGAAAACTAACTCTAAACTGCATAAAAAATTTGAACGGGATGATCATGATAACCTGGTGAAACAGTTTTCTAAATTGGAAGTTGAGCATCTTGCTTTGCAATTAAAATACCAACATCTAAAAGAAAATGTTAAAACCTCAAATATCAAGACATCCTTGGATGCTCCTGAATTTGATGCAGTTTTTGAAATCAGCAAACGTGATAAACAGATTCGAGCTCAATGTAACACGATCAGAAAAATGAGAACCCAAATTTCACAATTAAAGGGTGAAAAGAACAATGTGACAGGCTCCCAAATGCCTCCTCCTTTAGATTCTCAGAGTTCTCAGAACATTCATCTTCAAAACTTGGTTAATGTTTTACAAAAGAAAAATGAGAGTTTTCTAGAAGAAAATGAAAAGGTGAAACAACACCTTAAAGAGTTATATGATTCAATTAAAGTCACTCGTGACAAGAACAACGAAATAATAACGTCTTTACAAAAGGAAATTGAGAATCTGAGGAGTCAGGTAAAAGGGAAAATGCCATTAGTCTTTAATGAGAATGTTGCATCAAAGTCATCTGCAGACTGCAAATATACTGTGACTGTTAAATACATTCCTCCTCATCTTAGAAATAACGAACTTGCGTTTCATAACTATCTCGCTCACCTTAAGGATAGTCTAGAATGTCTCCGTGAGATTGTAGAAGAGTATTTCATAAATAAGCCACTTGATAGAGAAATTAGGTTTGCTTGCATTCAGGCCAAACGATCTCAGGAGCTGCTAGAATGCTTAAGAGCAACTTGTCCTAAACCCTTAGGTGCGAAAGATAAAGCTGTGATGCCTTGTTCTATGCCTAGTGTCAAGTATGCATCCCATTTTATGCCCAGTATTAAGAAAGTGAACTCTAGAGTTCCTTCAATTAGTTCAGATCCCTGCACTTCTAGTTCAGGAATGCAAAAGGTAGCCCAACCAACTAATGCTCCCATAATTCCCTCTACAGGAGTAATCAGTGACACAAAAGCAAGCTGGTTAAAGCCTCCAGGCAATACAATGCAAGATTGGACCTCGCAAGCTAAGAATGTGCAATGGAAGAAAGTAGAAGATCACCCTAGGAACATTAAGTTTGAGTTGAATAAAATGAATCGTATTGATTCTAGTATTAGCTATAAGCGTACTGTAATTAATTCAAATTCTGCTACTTTTGACAAAACATGTAATGATGATTGATTGGTTTCTGTTACTAATCATGAATGTGGTGTGAATAATTTGATTAATGCTGTTAAATGCCCTGATAAGATAGTTAATGCAAAAAATCAAGCTAAGAAGGCTAGATAGCAATGGCGGAAGAAGGTTAGAAAACATTGGAAACCCACAGGAAGGAAATTTAGTAACATAGGTTATCTGTGGATACCTACTGGCCGCAAATTCAATCTTAATGAGATGTGCCCTAAATTATCTAGATCAATGCCCATTAGGAAATGGATGCCTACTGGTAGAACTATTCCTTTAAGAAGTGAACATACTTTGAATAGATCTAATACGGACACTAGCACTACATCTATCCCTGATGATTCCATTGTTTCTACTTCTGATGTGGGTGTTCCAATCACTGTTACTAACCAAATGAAACCCATTCTTGCATGGGGATCCCAATTATCCAGTTATCCATTCTTTTCTGTGTTCAATTGCAGATCGTTCAAATCATTATGTGGTACCTGGACTCAGGCTGTTCCAAGCATATGACTGGAAACCGGTCGCGGCTCATGAACTTTGTGAGTAAATTCATCGGGACTGTTAGATTCGGGAACGATCATTTCGGTGCAATTATGGGTTATGGAGACTATGTTGTAGGTGATAGTGTTATCTCCAAGGTATATTACGTTGAAGGTCTTGGTCATAACTTATTCTCTGTCGGTCAATTCTGTGATTCTGATCTAGAAGTGGCCTTCAGAAAACATACTTGTTTCGTTAGAGAACTTGATGGTAGAGAACTTTTAAGAGGAACACGTGGTTCAAACCTATACACCATATCTATCGAAGATATGATGAAGTCTTCTCCAATTTGCTTGTTGTCAAAGGCTTCGAAAACAAAGTCATGGTTATGGCATCGTCGTCTTAATCACTTGAATTTCGTCACCATAAATGATCTCTCCAGAAAGGACTTAGTTATAGGCTTACCTAGACTAAAGTATGAAAAGGATCATCTTTATTCAGCATGCCAATTGGGAAAAAGCAAGAAGTAGGCCCACAAACCCAAACCTACAAAATCAGTTATGGAAGTTCTTCATACCATTCACATGGATTTATGTGGACCCATGAGAGTGTAGAATATTTTTGGGAAGAAATATGTGTTAGTTGTGGTTGATGATTACTCTCGATTTACTTGGGTTAAGTTCTTAAGGACAAAGGATGAAACTCCAGATATCATCATTAAACTTATCAAACCGCTGCAGGTTCGACTTAATAAAACTGTCAGAATCATCCGAACAGACAATGGAACTGAGTTTGTCAATAAAGAACTTAGTGAGTTTTATGAAAGTGTTGGAATCAGTCATCAAAGAAGTGTTCCACGAAATCCTCAACAGAACGGTGTAGTTGAAAGACGAAATCGAACTCTTGTGGAAGCCGCAAGAACAATGCTGATTTACTCAAAGGTTCCAATGTTCTCTGGGCTGAAGCCATTGCCACTGCATGCTACACTTAAAATCGATCCCTAATTCACACTGCTCATGGAAAAACTCCATATGAACTTGTCCACAATCGAAAACCTAATCTCTCATTCCTTCATTTGTTTGGTGCATTGTGTTATCCAACTAATGAGGGCCAAGACTTAGGCAAACTTAAAGCTAAAGCGGACATTGGAGTCTTTGTAGGATATGCACCAAGCAGAAAAGGATACCGAATCTACAACAAAAGAACCCGAAATATCATGGAAACAATTCACGTTATGTTCGATGAGCTGACCGGTCCAATGGCTCCAGGACAACCCAGTTCTGGATCCCGCATCATCAAGTAGTCCCATCAGTTCTACTCTTGTACATGATTCTTTGCCAACAACTCCTTATATACCTCCTTCAGAAGATGATTTGAAGAAATTGTTTGATCTAATGTTTGATGAGCACTATGAGCCAATTGCTAATGATCTGTCAAATCCATCAACAGAGGCTGCTCCTATCCCTGTCAATGAAGTTAATCCTTCAGTTTCTATGTTATTAAGTCAAGAAGCGCCTGCTGCTGATCACTCTGTCTCATCTACAAATCATCAATCATCAAGTGTACATCATGGAATTATTTCTGGCACCGATAATGAAGATAATCCCTTACTCCCGAAGATGCCCCCTTTGAGAACATATTTGCTCCGGAACCATCATCATCAGGAGAAATCAACTCTGCTACTTCAGTTCCTCAACTACAACCACACGAACACCTTAGAAAATGGACACATGATCATCCATTGGACAACATCATTGGAAATCCCTCTTGTCCAGTATCCACTCGCAAACAACTTACAACTGATGCCTTATGGTGCTTCTTCAACTCCGTACTATCCAAGGTTGAACCAAAAGATGTTAAAACTGCTATGAATGAAGACAGCTGGTTCAATGCCATGCAAGAAGAAATTCATCAGTTTGATCGACTAGATGTATGGGAATTAGTACCTGCTCCTGACTGTGCTATGATTATTGCTCTAAAGTGGATCTTCAAAGTAAAACTTGATGAGCATGGCGATGTATTAAAGAACAAGGCTAGATTGGTTGCAAAAGGATACCGTCAAGAGGAAGGTATTGACTTTGAAGAATCATTTGCTCCAGTGGCACGCATCGAGGCAATCAGAATCTTCCTGGCTAATGCTGCAAGTAAGAATATAATTGTCTATCAGATGGATGTAAAGACGGCTTTTCTTAATGGAGATCTTAAAGAAATCGTATACGTCAGCCAACCTGAAGTTTTGTGAATCCAGAGCATCCTACTCATGTCTATCGCCTGGAGAAGGCTCTGTACGGCTTGAAGCAAGCTCCAAGGGCATGGTATGATACGCTATCAAACTTTCTTCTATCTACTGGATTCAGCAAAGGAGCAGTTGATCCGACATTGTTCACCAGAAAGTCAGGCAAACATTTAATTCACGTTCAAATCTATGTTGATGATATTATTTTTGCCTCGACTGACCCCAATGAATGTGACCATTTTTCTAAGGAGATGGGCTCCAAATTTCAAATGTCAATGATGGGACAAATGTCATTTTTCTTGGGATTACAAATTTCACAAAGTCCCGGAGGCATTTTTATTAATCAATCTAAATATGCTAATGAAATTTTAAAGAAATTTGGATTTGACACTTGTGACACCGTTGACACTCCCATGGTGGACGTACCAAACTGGATGAGGACCACTCAGGGATCATGGTAGATCAAACGAAATATCGAAGTATGATTGGATCCCTGATGTACCTCACAGCCAGTAGACCTGATATTCTATTCGTTGTATGCATGTGTGCTAGATACCAAGCTAAGCCTACCAAAAATCACCTTGAAGCGGTTAAACGGGTCTTTCGGTATCTCCAAGGAACCATCAACATGGGACTTTGGTACCCGAAGGACACCGGTATGTCACTAACAGCATATGCAGATGCAGACCATGCAGGGTGTCAAGATACACGTCGAAGTACGTCTGGAGGTGCTCAGTTTTTGGGAGATAAGCTTGTGAGCTGGTCATCAAAGAAACAAATGAGTACTTCTATATCCTCTACAGAGGCTGAATACATAGCCATGTCATCTTGTTGTGCTAAAATCCTATGGATGAGATCCCAACTATCTGACTATGGCTTTGAATTCAACAAAATCCCACTGTATTGTGATAACAAAAGTGCCATTGCTCTCTCTTGCAACAACGTTCAACATTCAAGAGCAAAGCACATTGACATTCGACATCATTTCATTCGGGAACAAGTGGAAAAAGGTGTGGTGGAACTCTATTTTGTAAGGACTGAATACCAGTTAGCAGACATCTTCACCAAAGCTCTTCCTAGAGAACGTTTTGAGTTTATCCTTCTACGACTTGGTCTAAAGAGCCTACAACCGGAAACACTCAAACGTCTTCAAGAGGTCTATTAAAGGAAATGTGACTACCTCCAAGGCTGCTGACCTTCACGAGACTATTGAAGTGTCAAACAAGTTAATGGATCAAGTGATTGAGGATGCCGCTGAAGCAGCAGATAACAACAAGCGGAAGTGGAATGATAACTCCAAGGACAACAACAACAATCAAAACAAGAGGCAAGAAGTAGCTAAGGTCCGCTCTGCTGGAACAGAAGAAAAGAAGGGCTATGAAGGGAAGCACCCTTTGTGCAACCGCTGTAAACTCCACCACAGTGGTCAGTGTAATGTGAAGTGTCGCAATTGCCAGAAGATTGGGCACATGGCCAAAGACTGCAAGTCAAAGGATCTTGCTAACATAACTTGCTTCGGGTGTGGAGAACGAGGACACTACAAGAATGAGTGTCCCAATCCAAAGGATCAGAATGGAAAGACCCAGATTGAACCAGCCCGAGGAAGAGCTTATTTCCTTGGAGAAAAAGAGGAGCGTCAAGATCAACTTCAACACTATATAACAACTCGTAAATTTCCCTTCCGATTTTCGCTACTATATTTTTTTTTTCTTTTTCTTCTTCGTTTCGAACTCTAAACACGACAAGTCACGGGATATATTTTTTTCTCGCATCGACCTCGATAATGATTTTTTTTTTATATAGAAAATAAATAATAAACTTTTATATTTTTTTTATTTTCTACCGGGCCTCTAAGCCCAACACTACCCGATCCAATACATTTTAAATTTCTTGGGCTCGCATGTTTTATCCAACCCAACCCAACTCTTATCTATTCTCTTGGGCCTAGCTTTTTTTTTGTTTCTCAGCCTAGACCCAACAAAACCATGGTCAAATGCATAAATTGTTTTTCTTCCTTTTTGCTTGTAACCCCACGACAGTAGACACCAAAACAAAAGCAACAACATCAACTTTATATTTTCTTTATACATGTGCATGTATATGTAGTTCAAAGAGGAGACAAGAACACCCAAACTAGCCACCCTAAACTCATATTATATTAAGTCTATAACACATGTAACCAAGCATTATGACACACTTTTCTTCCCTCTTGTCCTTGACTGCCGAACACACTCACACAAGTGCACCTACCTCTTCCAAAAACCTTGCACATGTATTAGCCTTGAAACCTTGTTTGAAAAATAAACATAAGATCCATCATGTATCTAGATAAGTTGACTTTTGACAAAAGGAAACATGTTCCCCATGCACACAACTCATCCCATCTTCCCCCTTTGTCCTTGTAGCAGCCGAAAACCACTCAAGAAAAGCCAAACCCATTTGCTTATTCTTAAGATACTTCCTAGGGTGTAGTAAAATCAAGTCTCATATACCCATGCTCAACAAAGACTCTTGGTCTTTAACCAAAGGGTTCTTCCTCTTTGCTTCTTAAAAACCCACGAGCCTAGGCTCATCACATATTTCACTTACAAAAACTTCATTCAAAAACCTCTAAGTGGATGCAAAGTATAGCATTTGAAATTTGGTTTTCCCTTGGTTTACTCTAGCTCAAGTCGACACCCTTACTCTTCCACACTCTCATTAAAACTTCCAAACACTCAAAGGAAAAACCAAGGTAACGAGCATAAGGGTTTAGAAGCAAGATAGTCGGGTTCACTTTGGAAAGCATATCGGGTTTCTTTCTCATCCTTGTCCGTGCGTATTCCTCCCCACCATTTTTGGTGTCGTAAGCTTCCTAACTTATTCCAATACATAGTGCAACGTTAAGTCTTGTTAGTAGTTTCTTAAAAACGTATCGTTGTATTAAGGTTCTTGTGTGGCCATATAACTAAGAGAAATGAACAAATAAACGATATGCTAACGAGAAATAAACTTTTGAAACTATCACCAAGCACTTGAAGGAAAACCAAACTCGCAAACTAATGTTTTGTATTACTTCTCTTTCGGCTAACTCTCGACCCACTGTTTCGTTGATTACAAAACATGTACTAAGTTTGTTAAGAGTAAAAACAAAACTCCCATGCACTTATATACCACATGTACACATACGTATACACTATACACATGCAACGCAACATACTGATGTGGAAAGTTTATAACAAGCTGAAGACAGGCGCAAACCCTGTTAAATACATTAACTTGCGAGACATAACACCAAAAGAGCACTTGGCTCAGTGGTTGTGTCGCTCAATCTTCACACAAACCACCTGGGTTCGAACCCAAGCATGGTCACAATTGTAGCATATATTTTTTTTTTATTGCCTTGTTTCTTTTTCAAACGCACCTTGGGCCTCCAAGTCCAATAACGAATTTACCTAGGTTCTTAACAAAATAAGCGGCCCAATAAGCTCTAGTTAGCTACGGAAAGCTTCTCCAATTTACAGAAAATGAAATTTTACAAATTATTGATTTTTGGACTAAAAATGCAAAAGTTATGAAACTCGTGTAAAAAGTGTAGCTTTTGAAAAGGTTAGGGTACAAAAGGTAATTTTCAACTTTTAAGTTAATAGCTGAATTATAAACTTCAAGGGGGTTAAAACGAAAGTGTTGAAAGGTATAATTTCATACTTTGGGCTAAAAATGTAAAACTTTTAAGTTTTGGAAAAATGTAACTCTTTATAACTTCGGGGTAAATTTTTTTTATTTTATAATATTTTTTGCAAAACTTGTATTCATAAACTTATTTCGTGAAAATTTTATAAATACTTACATACGAGATACAAAAACGATACTAACGAAATAGAATTAACAACGTTATTTCTACACGATTATTGAATCGAATAACTTAAAAACGAATAATACAAACGTCATATCAACTTAACATTTACCGGTCCTAAAATAGTTAAAATAAATATTTTAACTTATCCTCCACTAACTTTTGATAAACCTTAAACGGTTTCATTCTTAAACCTCGTTTCTTCGACAAACGAACACATACACACAAGTTGTATTAAAATATAACTTTATTTATGAACTTTAAGCATTTGCCACACAAGCAACGTTAACACAAACAATTTCATCAACGATATTTATTCTCTTCAAACATTATTTGTTAAGGTCATGATCATAAACCGTCGAAATCTGAGACTTGTTGTACTAATTTAGGTTGCGTGTTGGAGCTACTTGTTACTTGATCTCTTGATACTTTATTCACCGAACTGCTGAGGTGAGTTTATAGCCCCACTTTTACTTTTATTACTTGTTTTATAAAACTTTGGGGTGAGAAACATGCAAAACTCTTTTCGGATCTGAAACTGAAAACACTATTACGTGGAACAACCTTGAATCCCAACTATGCTACCGTTAGTTCCCTTTGGGGAGGCGCGAGTGTTATGAATAGATCTATTGGGGATGACACCCCCGTTCGAGTTTGACCGGATAGGCAAACGTCGGGCGTATATCATATCGTATTGATTGAGTGTACTGGAAATACACTTGCTGGGCTTTTATTTATCATGCTTCTAGATGCATGCACACTGTCGTAGTTTCGGTCGCATGAACTTGGTACTAGCGTAATAGCCTTTTTGCATATAGTGTCATTCACGGAGATGCTATATGTGCAACTGTGGTCCAACTTGATTTTCGAAACTTAAACCTATGAACTCACCAACCTTTGTGTTGACATTTTAGCATGTTTTTCTCAGGTTTACTTATTGGCGTGGGCAATGGCAAAGGCATTCGTTGAAGACTGGCATCCGAAGTGTTTCCAAACATTTTAATACAACTTTTAATGGGACAACATATATTTTTATGGGCTTTACTTCCGCACTTTGAAACAATGATGTAAAACTATTTCTTAAATTAATATATCTTTTGAAAATGGAATAGAATTTCCGTTCTTTATTACCTTGTGTCGTGTATATTGATTTAGTAGCACCCCATGACCCGAACGCTTCCGCTGTGAAATTTTGGGGGTGTTACAGAGGAAGACGAGGAGTAAATGATTTTTTCTTCATCTATCTCTTGTATATATTTATTCAAAAAGCAAAATACAAAATTTCAAAACCCACAAAAGAAAAATAGAAAATTATAAAATTTTCAAAAATCCATAAAAAATTAGAAAATATTGAAAAATTCCAAAAAATATTGTTATTTTGTCATGTTTTTTTTTTTATTATTATTCGATATCATCTACGGACTTTGTGTTGACCTTCAAATAATGTCACATGTTTTTAGATGTTCTTCGAATGTACATAAAATTGCTTTAAAAAAAAAAAAAAAAAAAAAATGAGGCGGAGAAAAATGGTGGTTTATTGTCATTTCAGGCAGTAACCCGTTTTAAAAGTAAAGAACAGAGCCATGCTTAATCTTTTTTTTTCAAATCTCATTCTCTGATTCTTAAAACAAATGTTTGTCACCAAAAAGACAAATGTTTTCTTTCCAAATATTTTTTCGTCTAATGATTCTTCTGAAAAATATTTGTCTTCTAAAGAAAACAAAATTGCTTTGAAAATACCTCGTACTCTATTATTTTTGAAAATCATCTGAGCTTATCATCTGTCAAAATCTCTATATCTCAATCAACAACTTGTGTCATTGATTGAGGGGGAGAATGATTTCAATCGAACTAAAAAGTTTTTTTTTCAAACAATTGGCACGTAAATGAGCAAGGTTTTACTTTTGGAAAATCAAAAAGAACAATGTTTTATACAATTGATTAAAAACCTCTGCTAATGTTATGTTTTCAAAAGATACTCATACATGTTTAAACAATAGAGTTTAAAGTCTGAAAATCTGATAATTGGTTTTATAAGTGTCTAGCAAACTCTCCTCCATTCATGTGCCAAACGATTTCAAATTTTCCATGCACATGTTAAGGGGGAGCATCTATTTTAAACCAAAAAGGATTGAAACGTGATTAACTTGTTCCAAAGTGCAGGCTTTCCCTAATATGTGTAAAAACTCTTTCAAATCTCGATGCACATATTGAGGGGGAGCAAATTTTTTTAAAAACCACATCCTTTCCTAAAACATTCTTAACAAAGTATGAAAACTACTAATTTTGATCGGGAAAGTGATGTTGATATCTTTTAGAAATTGTTGATTAAAGAATCGAATCTTTCGTTCTTTTAATCTGAGATTTTCAAGTCCTCTTGCCTCCATGTGCCAAAACTATTTAAACATATAATGCACATGTTGAGGGGGAGCCGTTTTCTAAAAATATCAAAAACGATTCATGTACAAAATGCTTTGATAATATATCACAAGTACTTGGATTGATTTTCAAATGGTTTTCAATTGGTTCCAATGGCTGATGAACAATACCAAAAGACCGACCAATTTATTTTATGCATGGTGTTATAAGGATGGTTAGGTTAGGTATTCGTTCCCACGATCCTGCCAGAGTCGGAAGGATCTACCCAGAGACAATCCACTAGATAGTATAGAAGTCCTTAGGTATGATGGAAAAAGGAGAAAAATGAGAATATGGGAAGAGTGCCGACTGAGATAGAGCTAGAACTGGAATAAACCCAACAAGGTTCTAGTAATGAAGTCTCGGTAAGCACTGAAGGGGTTGAAGAATGAAAAAGAATTGAATGTGAAAAAGGGTGAAAAGAAATAGCCCTCCAATTATTTTCAACCTTAGGGCAGAAACCGGGTTCAATTCATATGCTACTGGCTGTTACCGAGGTAACACCGGTATTGAAGACAAGACGTCATGGACCCAGTGACGCACTGCACTACAACTTCCCAAGCTACTCAAGTTCCACTTAAAAGGACTTATTTCATTCTCACGGGGAACCGACATAATCTATCGACTTTCTCTTAGAGATTGTTGATATTGAAAGAGGAGACCCTCTCCCTAGTCTCCGGCATAGGAACCAAATGTGCACTATTGAGTCTAGAGCCACGAGATCATCAATAAATCTCATTAAGGACACAATCAATGAAGACTTTCTGTTTCACACAATGTGGAAACAGAGAATATACTTTTAGAGTCCTACGCATTATCCTTGTGGTATTGCCAGAACATCTGAGTGATATGCAAACATATTCACAATGAAGATGGAAAGCCTTCTAGAGCCAACATCAAACAAGCTCTTGGTAGGTGGCATGTGAGATCTATGCAATAGATCAACCATGTGACAACTGAACAGAAATAATGGGCCGATTCAAACTTATGAATCAATCCTGGTTCAGGTTATGGATTGACGGATATCTTTGAAAAACCGGTCATTGTGCCTAAAAATCTTTTCTCTAGCACATCGACTGTGTATTAATATTTCAAAAATAAAAGGTGTTTATGATTGATAATTGATTTTCGTTAAAACCTTCGTTGTATTGCAAAAACACTTTATTTTGAGCAGTACACGATTGTTTTTCAAATATCTTTTCATCAATCAGTGAATCTCAAATTCGCTGGTTCACTCACTCCGTGTTGTCTTCTTTGAGACGTTCCGGTTTGAGAACAGCTAGAACAGCTGCGAAACCCTGTCAAGGAGATTCTTCGGAATTATACCTGATCACAGGCAGTACTTGTACTGATCAACGGGGAACCGTGGGCCGTGTACCTCAATTCAATGAAAGTGATCAAAGACACTTTCGTGCGCTATTGCTAACTGTTGTATGCAGGTACACCCGACGTTTGCAGCTGATCAGAATGGAGAGGTCAATCCATAGCCGCATGCTCACACAACACATTCATTTCAAAAGAAGTCATGATAAGTACTTCAACGACTCTGATATTTTCACTCCATGCTTCTGCTACGCTGCTGCTAATATCATGAATCAACTAAAGCTTCCGCTACTCTGATGATATGAAATCATGATCCAGTATGTGAGCATGTCGGTCCACTGTCACAACATCACATAAAGTCAACACCACAATGGAAGAGTCAGAGATTTATGCAAGCTGATGATCTCAAAGCTGGCTCAAAACTCATCATCACGTGGATCAGTTAAAGACCTCCACTTGAATTTTCCAAGCATGCGGAACATGAAGAATCTAAAACTACGAGCTACTAAGCAATGAACTTAATCAAGAATCTAAGAACAATCTAATGTAATATCTGTTTGTATTCATTGTAAATTGAGGTGACCTCCCTTAGGGGGAGATTGTTAGGAATTATAAAATTCAGTCATTAAAGTGTCGGTGACCTCAAGTATATGTGTTTGTTAGAAAGCTCGTAGTCGTAGTTATTTAATGTTAGTAAGAAGTTAGTTTAGTAAAACCGTGGAGGACGGACGGGTCTTTACCAACTGTATGCCTGATCCACAGCCCGTAGGTGGCGTTTATTGTAAAACACTATAAATACCCTCTACCTCTCAAGGTAGAGGGTTGGAGCTTCAATACAATTTTTCTTTGTTTCACATAGTTCCCAACTCTCTTCCCTTTCTCTCTCTAAACAAAGTGTACGCCCCATATGGATTTGGTTTGATGTGTTTGTGAAATCCTATATCTTACAGATTTAGTCTTTTTATTTTTTTAACGGATTTGGTCTCTGTAGTTGTGACCTGTAACGGGTTTGGTCCGTTGACCAAATTTTCCATTTGTTTGACTGTCAAATTTACAGAAATAACATAAATACCCTTAAAAATAAGGTCTCTGTGATTTGTGAGATAAAACAAATTTAGTCCCAATTTTTTATATTACGTTTCGTTTGTTTTTAACCATTTTCGTCTGTTCTTTTACGTTTTTGTCCGTTTTCTTACGTTTTCGCACGTTTTTATATGTTTTCGCACGTTTTCATCCGTTTTTATACCTTTTCATCCACTTTTATACGTTTTCATCTGTTTTTATACATTTTCGCTCGTTTTTATATGTTTTCTTACATTTTCTTCCGTGTTTGCGTGTTTTCGTCCGTTTTTATACATTTTCTCCCATTGTTATATGTTTTGTTAGTATTTTTACGTTTTCATCACGTTTTTTCACATGTGGCGAAAAAATTCTAAAAGAAATATTTCAGGAAAAAAAAGGTTTTTTTTTACATAAAAATTTCAAAAAAAAAATTGGAAAAAAAATTGAAAAATAATTTTCGTAAAAAGAATTAGGAATAAAAAATTAGGAAAAAATCCAAATTTTTTTTTTCCAAAAGTCTTTTTAAAATTTTTATGCCAAAAAACTTTTTTTTTAATTATTTTATGAAATATTTTTTTTTAGAAATCTTTTTTTCATCACATGTGAAAAAAAACGTGACGAAAATGGACTCAAACATGCGAATACGGACGAAAACGTAAGAAAATATATAAAAATGAGCGAAAACTTATAAAAACGGACAAAAACGTGCTAACACGAACGAAAACGTATAAAAATGGACGAAAACATATAAAAGCGGATGAAAACGAATAAAAACGTGCAAAAACGTATAAAACGGACAAAAACGTAAAAGAACAGAAGAAAACGGTTATAAACTTATGAAACGAGTGAAACTTAATAAAAAAAATAGGGACTAAATTTGTTATACCCCACAAACCACATAGACCTTATTTATAAGGGTATTTATGTTATTTCTGTAAATTTGAAGGTCAAACAAACAAAAAAAATTGTCAAGAAACCAAACCCATTACAGGCCGCAAACTCAGAGACCAAACCCGTAAGAAATAAAAAGTTTAAATCCGTTAAACCTGACAAACCAGATAGATCATTTATGAAATTAACTCTATTAAAAATCATAAAAACTTACCTTACGATTAGTTAGTTCAATGTGTTAATGATTTGAGTAAGTATTCTAGAAAAAATGAATAGCTTGTTGTAAAAGTTTCGTAAGATTTCAAATGTCGTAGACTAAATAGCCTTTTTAGTTGTCAAAGTTTAAGACGTTATTTATGGTGACATGCACTTTAATTAAATTAAAAAAAATAGAATAAAAAAGAAGAAGAAGGAAAAAGGTCCTATTCCTATACGAAATGTTGAGTGGGGTGTTTATTGTGAGGTGTAACTATTAATGAGTTACAATATTCTTCAAACTGTGACACTTTAAACTCACGAGCAAACAATATTAGCGGGAGAAATTAGAAAAAATAATTAGTTGCATATTTCCCCAAGATTATTAAAAACTGTTGCTTAGATTATTGAAAACTTGCATATTTGCATATATACCCAAAACATATATACCCGCTAAAACTTAAAAACTTGCATATTTCCCCAAGATACAAGTTTTCAAAGCATGATGTACAATGCAAGTTAAGCATGTTTTGGGTATATATGCAAATATGCAAGTTTTAGTGGGTATATATGCAATTGCCCCTTTAATTTGTGTTTGCTCATGTAGCTTTAATATGATTTTTGCTTATAGTAGCTAAGTTTTCAGTTATCTGCCATAGCACTATTTGCTGCATAGATTATTAAAAAAAACTATGTGTAGTTTTAAAAGTTATTTGTTATGTTAAAGGTCCATTTTGAATAATGCCCGTCACGCATAGGGTTTTTTATAATTTTTTGAATAATGTATTTTTATCTATTAAAAAAATAATATAATTTTTGTTTATTTTAGTTATGGCTTTTAGTTTTGTATTATACGAATAAGAGAGCTCAACTATGTGTAGTTATAATGTTCATACACGTACGGAAGTTTTTTGAATTTTTTGAATAATGTATTTTATATATTAGAAAACCAAAATACTAATTTTTTTTACTTAGTCTTGAATAAACTTATGTTGATACTTGATAATTTTTACTTGTGCATATGTAGAAGTATTAGATGAATCCGTTGTAAGAAGTATTAATTTACTTGTACTTGATAAATTTGAGTCAAACATATGTGAAAGTATTATTTTTGCACATATAATGTTTGGGGCCTTTGTTATGTTGACATTTACAGCATATATACAGACACTTTTACTCATTAAAATTGTCCGGTGATAATCAAATGATCACTTTTAAAACATAATGCCAAACAGCCCTTTATATATAAGTTTTGGTAATTTAATTTTATGATATAGTATTTAATTTTTGCACCATCCTATTTGTTTGAATTTGTTTTCAGCACTCTATTAATATTATCTAATTTGATGAATAAAAAAAACAGTGAACTTTGCGTTTAGTAGATTAGGATCGTAAGTTGAAGGCCTTTTTTATCTTTTATGTAGTTATGTTCTCGCTAACGTTACCTGCAAAGATGTTGTGTGACCGTGTAATGTTTGGGAGTGTCTATAGGGCATTTCCAAATGGAAAGGCATGACCTTATCTTAAAGGGCAGAATAGAAAGGCGTTATTGCATTATAAGTTAGTCATTCTGTCTCGAATTCTGCTTTGCGCAAATTTTCAAATTTTCTGATATAAACAAATTACGGTTTTATAAATTTTCGTTTAAGATACTTCTTACATACATGATAGCATGTCAAAAACATGATTTAGTTGATAGGTTTTCTCTATGTTTGAACTTTTTTTTTGGCAACCAAGACAACTAGTTCACCTACATGGTTTTTAGTATACTGTAAATGTGAAAAATGTTTTTTTTGTGGGTTTTTAGTATAGTGTTGCTGATGCTGGTGCTGGTGCTGTTACTGAAAAATATTATAAAAAAAAGAGATTATTTTTATAAATTACATGAAGTAACCTTTTATTTTCAGAAATTATGGAAGATTATTTTTCTTATAATCTCTTATAAGTTATGTTGCCAAACAAAGATTACTTTTTAAATAGCTTATTTTTTAAAAAAATAAGCATAATCTCTTTATAATCTTATGTGCCAAACATATTGTAAAATATATATAAGATTCGGTTCGTAATATATTTATAGATAGACAGTTTTGGGCCATGTAAGAACCGACTAAGATAAAAAGCCCATCTTCTTGTGTATAATAAGTGAAGTACCCTCCAAACTAAAATAGGTCTTATTATATTCCCGTAAACAAATCTAAATCAAAACCAATCGATCGATCAAAAACCAGTGAGTATCCTTGCAGATACCACCAATCAATGGATCCTATTTCTCGAAACGATAACAAGAATGAAATTAAACCCTTTTCTGATGATCATGGTATGTTCTTGCCTCTTTGGTTTGTTTGTACCCTACCTCAATGTACATTATCAATTCTTATGTTTGAAATTGTACATGCAGATACGAAGCGAATCCAGTATTTGTCACTGAAAGACCATAATCATGACGGTACTTTTCGATATCTTAATGATGAGCTATTTATTGAGTTAATATGTCAATGATTATTTTTAACATTAATGTTTTGTTTTGTTTTTTCACAGGCTCCATGCCTCAAAAACAAGGGAAGCTGCAGAAAGCATTATCGGAAGCTTATCGTAAAGGTTGGTCACCAACTGCCACATGTTGCTGCGGAGGACCAATGAACCATCCTGATAGAAGTGATGATGTTTGGACTTTCCCTGAGCCAAAGGTTTTTTATTTTATAAAAAAAATAAGTTTATATTTGTATGTTTTACTCACCCACATAGAACTAATATGAAATCTATGTTGTTGTGTATATAGCTTTATTCAGCGGCTGAGGATCCGACTCGCAAGAAATACTCTCCCCTGGCAGGTCCAATGAAATATACCTTTATTCCAATAGCAATGTGCAAGGATGATGCCAACTCTAACTAGTCGACCTTTCTAAGTGAGCGAAACATTTGTGTGTTGCTTCAAAAAACATTGATTCCTGTTTGTTGTTGTGTTGTGCGGTGAAGCTGTTGGCTCTTTAGTGATAAAATTAACCTTGTATTTCGTGATGTACGTGTTGGTTGGCTTTGTTTGACTTTGTTTTGTCGTTGGTCTCCCACAACTGTAATGCTCTGAAAACATCACTATGTGTGTCTGTATGAGATAGCGATATGGCTAATGGTTGTCTTATATGTCTAGTAATTAGTTATGCAGGCATAAGGTAGTTTCCTACTATGGGGAAATAATTTGGTATAGCATGACTGGATTTCAGCAGTCTTAGCCTGTTAATGACTCTCAGCACTTGCTTTGCTATATTGAAGACTGAGATTTCAGTCCAACTCAACAGATGGCCTTCTACCTTGAAGCCTTGATATATTGGATTGGTCTCTATATGTCTCTAGGCCCTCGTTGAGGTAATTGACATGTCGTCACCCAATCTGTATGTCCGTCCATGTGGAAAGTCACTTCATAAGGAATGTGTAGGGAAGTTTGGACCGGAAGGGCAATGTACGTAGCTCGGAATAGATGAAGCTTCTTGGTTCAAGCTTTACGTTGTCACAAGCTGGCAAATCACATTGCTCGCTCTAATCTATAATGTTGATATGCTTTAGTTTGGCTTGTGATGGGATACAAATCTGCTATTTGCCTATATCACTAGTAGAAATGTAGTCATCATTTTAGATTAATCAATGGTGATGTATGAAACATTTGCCTAAGATGATGCTTGCTAGTTGCTTCTTCTATGTTTGCATCACTTTTTGCTAATGTAGTAGTAGGATTAGCAGGAAATGTAGTCCGATTGGTGAATTTAGTTGATATATAGAGGGTGTTCTTTGTTAGTATCAGTTTGTAGTATTTTAGTGTATGTTCTTTGTTTATTGCTGTAGTTCCATGTATGTCTGACTGATTTTGGGACATGCAAAGTCTTTAGCTTGCAGTGTTGGTTTGTAATGTTGCTGTGGTTAGTAATATATATTCACCTTTTATAACAAAACATAAATAAAATTCATAACAATAAAAGAGAGAAAATAGCCATTCTTTATGTACAATAATAAGTTTTATCTCATTATATAAATAATGAGGAAAGTCAATTGACAGAAAAACTTTCTGTCAAGAGCATGGTTCTGAAAAGCTCGCAAAGTAGTGAGGCTTGATCATACTTCCACGTCACGCTATCTTATGCCACATCTTTTAGTAAGCTCGATATATATGAAATATGATATAAATATATAAATTTTTTCATATTCTGTGTCGTCTTATGCCACGCTTTATAAACGCAAAAGCTATGCCTTGGCCGCAAAGGCGTGAAGCTTAGACATACCACCACGCCACACCTTATGCTATTTATAACGTTGGTCAAAAGTAAATAAATACAAAAGTGAAAATCAAAAAGCTTAACTTAACCTTGGTTGAGCTAGACTTGTAAACAAGATTGTGAATATATGCGAAATCATTGAGTTTAGATACCAAAATACAAGGTGTAACAAGAAGAATAAGATAGAGAGTGAAATAGTTTCAAAACAAGAAATGACTCATATTGTCTATTTCTAATGTTGTGAATATGGGTAAATGTGCACTTCTCACTCTATTAAAGAAATAAATGATGAAACTTATCACATTCTTAACGCTATGTTCTCAAAAAAAAAATGAATGAAAGTGAAAGAAAGAGGAAGTAAAGTAAGAGAGAGGAAGTAAAGTGACTTTCACCTCAAAAGTGGAGTGAAAGTTTTATAACTAAAATATCACCACTTTACTTCACTTTACCTCACTTTACTTCCTAAAAAAACTGGAGAACACAAACTTCCTCACTTTCACTTTACTTCCTCCCTTTTACTCAACTTGAGAACACAGTGTAAGTGTAATATGTGTAATTTTAGGAGTTAACTATGTAAACCCCTTTAGGAACTTTCACATCATTTTACTTTTCACTTCAGCATTACATTTCTCTCTTCTTTACCACCATCTCACTTTTTCAATAAAATATAAAAGACAAAGTTAGTCTGGTTACTACAAAATATCAGATGACGTCCTTATTTTTTAACACAGTGTGCTCTGACTACTTGTATAGTTGAGTGTCTTAATCAAAATAAAAAGTGTGCAAATCACCTCCCATTTCTTTTTGCATGTGTCGTAAATTTTGAAACAATAAACCACCTACAAAAATTATTGTAGCGAGCGGAACGACGAGATGGGAAGAAAAATGAATAGAGAAAGAGTATAGAGAAATGTTTAGGATGTCAAGATTTGTGATATGACTGATAACACTCAATTTATAGTCGTGTTATTAGTTGTTTTAGCATTATCAACTTTCGATACTTAAATAAGTGAAAATATGTTTCAGATTCACTTGGATGTTGATAGTAGAAAAAAGAATAGGAAAGAAGCTTTTTCTCAATAATGCATGCTTCGGTCTCAAGTGCAAATGTGTCGTGTGTTGAAAGATAAAAACGTAGGGAAGTGTGCCGGTTTTACTGTTGGAAATGTATATATTTACAAACATGTGAATGTCCGGATTTGAACTCGTGACCACGGGATTGCACACATTAGCAAATGAGAATTAAAGTTAATAATTAATGTTTATGTTTACGATTAATTATTACACATTAAGTCCGGTTAACGATCGTTAAGTATTTAACGGAAAAATGACTAACGACCGTTAAATGGAAAAGAGAAGGACTAGAAATGGAAAACTTGGAAAAGTTATGGGTTGGGCTTTGGGCTTTCCATCATGGCCGGCCATAGGGGTCTCTCCAAGGCCTAGTTCCCCTAACTTGTCCCCTAGGTTTACCTACTAGTATATAAGGAGGGGTAGGTTCTAGGGTTTCAAATACTTGTGCATTGAATTAACCCTAGATCTCTCCTCTCCTCTCTCTAGTCCATAATTCGGCCGAACACCCCAAAGTAAGGGAGTTTGGTTTCGTTTTTCTTAAACGAGGACTTGTGTTAGATCTAGCAATCGCTTGATTCGTTTGGTTAATTCGTGTGTACAAGAACGTGGTTGTAAGACATTATTCTTATACCAATAAGTACTTCTTTTGTTTGCTTTGCTCGAGGGTTGTTTTGCTTTGCTCGAGGGATTTGATATTCGCAAGAGGTACGTTACGCATACTTTCAGTTAATTAATTTATTTGTTATGATCTTAAGTCTTCCGCTGTGTACTCTTGATGTCTTTATATTTTATTATATTTTATATATCATAAACTCAACAGTGGCATCACGAGCCTTGTATAACAAGTAATTAATTACTGAAACACATAATTAAAATAAACATGAATGTGTTATTATTTGTATGCTTAGATCTAGGGTTTGCTTAACCTAAACCCTAATTTTGAAAGGGGGGGCGTTTTTTTTAATGTGCCCTAATTAGGTTTTGTAAACTATTGTTTTAATTGGATTAGAAACCCTTAGATGCATACAACTTTATGTGTATATGCGTAACTTTGATTTAATTGCATTAATTGTTAAGTGTAATTTTATGTCCATGATAATTACATGCATGTTTTATCATGGATCTTCTTTTATTGTATGTCTTTCGTGGTTAAGTGATATACACTAATTTTGATAGATCTAAAATTGGGGAAGACCTCAATATATATATTAATTGGTTAATTAATAGGATTTATCTAAACCGTTTGCATGTGGCTAATTGATATGCATGACTTTATTTGTTATGCATTTATTGTTTATTTGTTTATTTTTTTAAATACTTGCTTGTTTGTATTTTGTAACAAGGGTATTTTTACAAGAAAAATAAACTGATCTAAACAATGGTGAAACATGTATTTTTTAAGAATAGTAATCATAATCGTTTAATTGATTGATGACTTTGGTACAAATGACTGAACGGCTCACCCATGAGAATGAACTAATAAAAGGGGTTTAAAGAAGTGCGCACAGTCACACTGAATGGATGTCTAAGGTTGTGCTTTAGCACGTACCTGGTCCTCTGCCCCCTGTAAGTTCGAGTGGAGCTACTTAGTAAATCATTAAATGTGCAAGCTCATCTTAAGGGCGAATTAGTATTGATTCCATGCGCCACTTAGGTGGTAATTATCCGAAACACTAAGTGTTTACACTTATGCAAAAGTACGGTATAATGGATGATAATTAACACTAACTCTTTGATTGGTGAACCCAATACCTCAATTAAAGTTTGATGATGAAAAGCTTATACATTAAAACAAGATATAAATGTTTTAATAAAAACTATGCTACAAAGATGAATGCATGACATCTTTGTACATATTTGATTTAACATCAAAACTATTACCCTTTAAATTTAAGTTATATGCCATCCAACGAAACCGAAACACCTAAGATTACTTTCTATTTGCGTGAGAACGTGACTTAGATCTTAATCGAATGGTAAAATGTCCACGTGTCGTGAGAACGGGCATGGACGATTTTGCAGTTTCTTAAGTTGGACAACTTAATTGAGTTAGGCAGTGAGAACTGGCAACTCAAGGCATAAGATGGGATAAAACATGTTTACATGGCGATTGATATTGGCTATATGTAAATCCCATAAATCTAGGAATTGCAATTGAAATTGGCAATTGAGCAAATGCTCTACCATTCTGTATAAGGTTCATCACTAACAGATCAACTGATGTGATGAGATTATGACAATTTGGATCCTAGTTTTCAATAAATATTAATTGGTTATATGAATATGAACCTTGGGTATTTAATTGTTTATTGAAAAGGAAAATTATCAAAATACTAATTATGGTTTTTTGAACTTTTTCTGTAGATGGCTCAATCTGATAACACTATGAGCTTACTGAGTGCCGCTTTCAAAGATATGATTGGAAGGGACAAGCTGACTGACCCTAATTTCAATGATTGGCATCGTTCACTTAGGATCATCCTTCGTGTTGCCAAAAGGGTTGAAATTTTGACTACACCTCTGCCTGAAGCTCCTCCCAACACGGCAACTACTCTTGAATTAGAGGCATATCGTGTTGAATATGAGAAGCACAATGATGTGGCGTGTCTAATGCTTTCGGGGATGTCTGCTCAATTGCAAAAACAATTTGAGCACTATCCGCCTATGAGCATGCTAGATGAACTCAAACGAATGTTTGAGAAGCCACCAGCAGCTGAACTGTATGAACTTATTGAAAAGGTTCACAGCTGCAAGCAGGAGGTTGGCAAATCTGTCTCCGACCACGTCCTTGAGATGAAACATCACTTGGACCAATTGGAGAAGCTCGGCTGTGGTTACTCGAACGATGTATGTGTCGGACTCATCAATCATTCCCTTAATCAGGAACGATTTGGTGATTTTGTCCGCAATTTTAACATGCATTGCACGGGGAAGACAGTGAATGAGTTACATGCAATGCTTGTAGACTACGAGAAGAGATTGCCAAAGAAGGCTCCTACACCTGCTGTACTCGCAATACAGGGTGGTAGGGTAAATAAGCCTAAGCCGCAAGCAGATTAGAAAGGGAAAGGAAAAGGAAAGGGGAAGCAAGTTGTCATCCCACCAGCTCCTAAGAAGAACCCTGGAAAGAAAAAGGAGAATCCTAAGAAGGATTTGTCTTGCCACCACTGCAACTCACCAGGTCACTGGAAGCGGAATTGTCCAGTTTATCTGAATGAGTGCCTTCAGAATAAAAATAAGATGGTGCCTAGCTCATCAGGTATTTTTATGTTTGAATTATTTTCTTTTCCTCATAAGTTAAATTCCTGGATATATGATACAGGATGTGGTACTCACATCTGTAATACATCGCAGGGACTTAGAGGGGCGAAGAAGCTGACTTGTGGAGAGAGATACTTGTACGTTGGAAATGGAAAGCGTGCAGCTGTCGAAGCCATAGGGACTTTTGATTTAGTGTTGCCTTCGGGCTTAATTTTAGAACTAAATAATTGTCATTATGCACCCTCCATTGTTAGGGGTGTCATTTCAGTTTCTTTGTTAAAAGATATTGGTTTTGTGCACACTTTTACCAGTTATGGAATTTCAGTTTTTTTAAATAATATTTTTTACTTTAATGCAATTCCTATGCTTGGTGTGTTTGAAATTGATATGGATGGTTGTATATCCAATGAAAATAATTCGTTGTATAGCATTAGCAATAAGAAGAGCAAGTCGAACTGTGACTCTTCTTATCTTTGGCATTGTCGTCTTGCCCATATTGGCAAGAAACGCATGGAAAAGCTGCAACACGATGGGCTTTTACAAACGGTCAATGATGAATCATTTGACAAATGCGAGTCTTGCATTGCTGGGAAGATGACAAGGAAACCTTTTTCACCACAAGTGGAAAGGGCTTCTGATCTACTTGGATTGATATACACTGATGTGTGTGGTCCACTTAGACATGTGTCAAAACGTGGTGCTGTCTACTTCTTAACCTTTACGGATGATTTCAGTCGTTATGGTTATGTTTATTTACTTAAACATAAACATGAAGTCTTTGAAACATTTAAGGTTTTCAAAAGTGAAGTAGAATTACAACTTGGAAAGAAGATTAAAGCTCTTCGATCCGATAGAGGTGGTGAGTATATAAGTCAAGAGTTCAAAGATTACTTAGCTGAGTGTGGAATTATCCAGCAGCTCACATCTCCTTATACTCCACAGCAAAATGGTGTATCTGAAAGGAGAAATCGTACCTTACTTGACATGGTACGATCAATGTTTGAACTTACGACTCTACCTTTTACTTTTTGGGATTATGCCCTTGAAACTGCTATTCGCATTTTGAATATGGTTCCAACGAAGAAGGTTGTTAAAACTCCATATGAAATATGGACTGGAAAAGCTCCCAACTTTTCTTACTTAAAGGTCTGGGGATGTGAAGCGTTTGTTAAACGTGACACACCCGATAAGCTCCAAGCCAGATCTGTTAAGTGTATCTTTGTAGGATACCCTAAGGAAACTATGGGTTACTACTTTTACTACCCAGCTGAGAATAAAGTCATCGTGGCTAGGTATGGAGATTTCCTTGAAAGGAATCTCATATCTCAAGAACTCAGTGGGAGAGTATATGATCTGGAATATGATCAAGAAGATACAACACCTTCTGAAACCACTAGCCAACTTCAAGAAGAACCTGAAAGCTTAGGTGCTCCTCCTGAAGTTGTTCCCATTCGTAGGTCTGAAAGGACTATACGTGCACCTGACCGTCTATGTCTTAACGTAGAGGTGGAGGAAAGTATGGTTGGGGATCTTAATGAACCTGCCAACTATAAGGCTGCCATGGCTGATCCTGAAAAGGATAAATGACAGATTGCAATGAATGGGGAAATGCAATCCATGAAAGATAATGATGTCTGGATTGAAGTTGACCTTCCTCCCAAGGCTAAGGTCGTTGGGAGTAAGTGGATCTTCAAAAAGAAAACTGACATGGATGGCAATGTACACACCTACAAGGCTCGTCTGGTGGCTAAAGGTTTTACTCAAACCTATGGCGTTGACTACGAGGAGACATTCTCTCCTGTAGCGGACATAAGAGCTATTAGGATTCTCATAGCTATAGCTGCACACTATGACTATGAGATTTGGCAAATGGATGTCAAAACTGCTTTTCTGAATGGCCGTCTAGATGAAGACATCTATATGGCACAACCGGAGGGGTTTGTGAATCCATTATTTCCTAACCGTGTATGCAAGCTTAAGAGGTCCATTTATGGACTAAAGCAAGCATTAAGGCAATGGAATAAAAGATTCGATGGGGAAATCAAAAGTTTTGGATTTACTCAGAATCTTGATGAGCCATGTGTATATCACAAAGCTAGTGGGAGTCATGTTACTTTCCTTGTTCTGTATGTCGATGACATATTAATCATGGGAAATCATATACCAAGTCTGAATGAGGTGAAAGCCTATCTTGGTAAATGTTTTTCCATGAAAGACTTAGGGGAAGCAGCATATATCCTTGGAATCAAGATCTACAGGGATAGATCAAGGCGGCTAATTGGTTTAAGCCAAAGTGCTTACATTGACAAAATATTGAAGAGATTCAATATGCAAAATTCCAAGAAGGGATTTTGCCAATGCAAGTGAATCATGGTTTGAGCAGCCAAGGCTGTGCTTCAACACCTGCAGAGGTGGCGCGTATGAAGAAAGTTCCTTATGCTTCGGCTGTAGGATCTATCATGTACGCGGTACGATGCACAAGGGCTGATGTGGCGTTTGCTCAAAACTTGACCAGTCGGTATCAACAGAATCCGGGTGAAATTCACTGGACTGCTGTTAAGCATATTCTCAAGTACCTTAGGGCTACAAGAGATATGTTCATAGTGTATGGAGGAAATCCAGAAGCAGAACTGTCTGTTACAGGTTACTGCGATGCATCCTGGAAGTGTGACAAAGATGATACGAAGTCTCAAACGGGTTACATTTTTGTCATCAATGGAGGTGATGTGGATTGGAAGAGTAAGAAACAGACAACACTTGCGATGTCTGCTACAGAAAGTGAGTACATAGCGGCGTCTGAGGCTGCCATGGAAGCTGTTTGGATAAGGAAATTTGTTTCGGGGCTTGGTGTTATGCCGTCGATTGAAAATCCTATTAAAGTATATTGTGACAATTCAGCTGCAATTACTTTTGCCCATGAACCTGGAGTCATGAAGGGCACCAGACACTATCCTAGACAATATCACTATGTTCGAGAGCAAGTCGAGATAGGTGAAATTGAGTTGCTCAAAGTTCACACAGATGATAACCTAGCAGATCCGTTAACGAAGGCCTTGGCTGGTGAAAAACTTAATCATTTGTCTGATAAGTTTGGACTTCGTTTAGCTAGTAGTTTCATGCCCATCTGTGACTAAGTATTTTAGATAAAAGGATATTGTAAACATTATTATTGAAATGAAATAAAGTATTTTTGTTATGTTTATTATTCATTTATTATGATGTTGTCCTATATTTGCATGTTTAATCCATGAATAACTTAAGTTATTCTAAATAGTCCGTTGTCAATCAATAACATGGGAATGATATTGAATTAAGACAAATCTGAGTATTAGTTAGAATATACTTGAAAGTATATTGATGCGTAGCATGACTAATTTCAGATGATATTCAATGAATTGAATATAGGACTTATCCCACTCACATGATGATACTTTATGGGTCTTTGTCATTAAGTATATCATGGATATTTATCCTCTGACTTGAGATACAAGAGATATGTCATGGATGTAGTGCATTTTTGTGAAGCAATCTAATGCTACACGTAACTGGCAGTTATAAGGGTTGTTTTCAGAAGTGTTGCGAAATTTATGAATCCTGCTTGTAGTCAAAATGGGATTTGTTTCCTTCAAATTCATTTTGAAGTTTAATACTACTGGGGCCCCTCGTAGGATTGTTAAGATGTTTGTATGGCCATACCCAAGGTCTTCTGTTCAGAAGAATTGGTAATCTTAATAAATCATATAAAGCGAGAAACAGAATAGTTAATTAAGAAATGAGTGAGATCCATATTCTTATTAACATGGTATTAGAAACAAAAGGATGAATATGATGATGAATCATCAAACTTGGTTTTTCTCCAGAAAACCATACACGAGTTGTACCGGGAGCATTGGCGTGTTGCTAGACGCTAACCAATGTCATTTCACGTTTTGTAAACATATCCAAGTGGGAGCTGTTGGAAATGTATATATTTACAAACATGTGAATGTCCGGATTCGAACTCGTGACCACGGGATTGCACACATTAGCGAATGAGAATTAAAGTTAATAATTAATGTTTATGTTTACGATTAATTATTACACATTAAGTCCGGTTAACGATCGTTAAGTATTTAACGGAAAAATGACTAACGACCGTTAAATGGAAAAGAGAATGACTAGAAATGGAAAACTTGGAAAAGTTATGGGTTGGGCTTTGGGCTTTCCATCATGGCCGGCCATAGGGGTCTCTCCAAGGCCTAGTTCCCCTAACTTGTCCCCTAGGTTTACCTACTAGTATATAAGGAGGGGTAGGTTCTAGGGTTTCAAATACTTGTGCATTGAATTAACCCTAGATCTCTCCTCTCCTCTCTCTAGTCCATAATTCGGCCGAACACCCCAAAGTAAGGGAGTTTGGTTTCGTTTTTCTTAAACGAGGACTTGTGTTAGATCTAGCAATCGCTTGATTCGTTTGGTTAATTCGTGTGTACAAGAACGTGGTTGTAAGACATTATTCTTACACCAATAAGTACTTCTTTGGTTTGCTTTGCTCGAGGGTTGTTTTGCTTTGCTCGAGGGATTTGATATTCGCAAGAGGTACGTTACGCATACTTTCAGTTAATTAATTTATTTGTTATGATCTTAAGTCTTCCGCTGTGTACTCTTGATGTCTTTATGTTTTATTATATTTTATATATCATAAACTCAACATTTACTCCTAAGTGTGGCGCACTTGTGTCCCACCTGCCATTTATGAAGACCAACTCTACCCCCGTTAAAGCTCAGGTCCAAACAACCCACGAGAGAAGTGCGTCGGTTTTGGATTCCTATGTGCCACACCTCTTTGTAATTATAGAACTTATGCGCCAAATAAATGGTGAAGCACGCCGGTTTTGGATTGAAGTGCGTCGCACTTGCGGCGTCTGATCATTTCTAACTTATTTATATCCCTCATATCTCTCATAAGTCATAATAATAGATCATCACCACCCACCTTGAAGACAACGTTTTTCTCACCCCATTTCTAGTAAACAAACCTCAATTCCAGAAGAAAAATCAATGAGAAAGACCTACTTTAGAAACTTGCGTTCGTTCTATTGGAGATTGGTATTGGGTTGCTAGAGACATTTGTGGAATCTTTGTATCCAAACATCCAAGGTGTATGACCACCTTTGCTAATTGTTTATCTACTGAGATTATAAACTCATTTGCCATTTTAACCTAAACTTTTTTTTTTTTTTTTTTTTTGATGATGATGATGTTGCTATAATGAAGCAGTGTTTGGTTATGATTGGTTCATTATAATTTCATGCTTATGTTAAGATCCTTTTGTGCATGAGTTTTGATTTGCTTGTTTGCCTATGAGTACTCGTATAAAGTAATGATTAAAATGCTTAAAATTGTGACTAATTTTGTGTCCACGCTAAACATATAAGCCTACTAAACATACATACTAATATGCTTAACCAAAATTAATTTGACATGTTTCCAGTTATTCAAAACTTAAATAACTCTTTATAAAATCATTCATTATGATTATGATAAATTCTTTTAAAGATTTATAGTTATATCACACCATTAATAACAATACCTCTTTATGACGTATAGCACGTACAGCAGGTCAATTGGGCCTAACTCGTGCTATAAGCATTTTGGGCCCAGGCCCAATAAAGTAGACAACAAAAAATATTGGGCCGTAACTAAGCCCAATAACATATTGGTTGCGGCCCGGACACACAAAGACGCACGCAGACGACCTAAAAGGTACTTCTACAAGTACTCCAACAGATCAGCCAATTGTCGCGAAAGGTGGCCTGCGTCCGCAACCACGATTACTGTGGATCTCTTCCCGACAAGGGTCCCACTCTGGCCACTAACAATTATAAGTGAAATACTAGGAAACCCTAGTATTGGACTCGCCTACAAAAGGGAATTCTCTAACGCAATTACTAGGTATTCTCACACATAACAACTCACACCTATTCTTATATTTTCCATCAAACATGATTTCTTACTCTCACGTCGGAGCTTAATCGTAAGGTCCGCCCCCATGCTAGAGAATACCTTGTAGCTTATCGGCCCGACCCAATAAGCAATCCTGATCCATATCCGCATCCGTCACATTTTTTGTACTAACAAGTTTGCGCCATCCGTGGGACCAAGAATACAACTGCGTTCTCAAAAATACTCACCATGAGCACTCATTCATGGCTCACTCCTTCTGTGCCTACGTTTGTCGTGCCGAACATGGTAGGAAGGGGAAAAGATGCATCACATGAAGATCATGAGAGACCCGCGTCCGACGCAGCTCTCTGAGAATACTGTGACAAGCATTACCACCAGTTGTTTCCAATCATAGCTGAGAAATTTCATCAAGAAAAGATGTAGCAGGAGAAGCTTAAAGAAATAAAAGCTCAACTTAACTTTGAAAAAGTCTCACAACATTCCGAATCAGGAACACCTAACAGAAGAAAGGATCTCAGGAAAAAACATGAGTCTAAGCGACTCCGAAGTGTGTCCGAAAGCCCTTGCCGAAGGGGCGGCCGATCAAGGTCGCCAAGGAAGAAGGATCCGGAAAGAGAAACGGTGTTCTGAAGGTTGGAAAGGGGTGTTTTCCACATACTGGGAGACAAGGAAGGGAGTACGTATGCACACTCACAGGATTCCAAATACCAGTCCTACCACAGTGGTCGAGGAGGGGAAGAAAGCTCCTATCAGAGTTCCCATTCAAGAGGAACAGAGCTCACCTTCGGAAGGCATTACACCAAGAGAGCATCCTCTCGAAAGACGGATGAATTTTTTGAAAGTGAGGACAACGTGATGTGTATGCTAAGATAAGAAAACTATGACTACTAAAATGTAAATGAAAAGTAAGAGTTAAGAGATGGAAATATCAAACTCAAGACGCGATGATTTATAGTGGTTTGGTAACGAAGCTCTTCTTCGCCCCTACTCCACTCCTCGAGTACCCAACTCGAGAGTTTTAAGCACTATGTCAACAACCTCCTTTCAGGTGGAGAAAACCATACAACATCACTTATCACAATTTCCGACACTAAGCTAAATGTCTAATACTAATCTAGCTAGTACCAATCTCACACACGGTCTACTTGATCATTACTAATCACACGCTTGACACGATCCACTTGATCTACACACTATCAACACAAGCTACAATAGATCTCCAAGGTCTCCACAAGATCATGATGATCCACACACAAAAGCTAAACAAAAGATGAAAGACTTGATGTACGCCTAGTTACAACAAGTGCGTAACAAGCGTTACAAGTGCACTACACTAAACTACAACACCTTGTATCTTCTTGATACTTTGTGTTCTTCTCTTGCCCAAGTAGAGGAATGAAGGTGATCACTTGGTTGGATGGGAGGATCACTCTATAAACAAAAGAAAACTATCTAAATGATCAAGGAATTGCAAATGTGTTTGATGGTTTTAACTCAGAAAGCTATGTGTGAAAAAGGATGGGGAAAATCAGTGAAGTGATCTAGTATTTATAGGCAAAATAAAAATAGCCGTTATAGTACGGACACTACCACTAAACCTTGGACGGTACCACTAAATTTAGTGGGAGCGTCGGTATTTAAATTTGTCAAATATATATTTGAAAAAATGTTTTGTCACTTTAAAAATGTGAGATTTAGAACACAAATTCAAATCTTTGATCACTTGTCAAGTTGTAAATTTGTTTGTTCTTACCTAGAGTGATTTTCCTAGACACGAGATATTTCGACTAAAAACTTGTTTCGTTAATTTTGACGTAAAGTGTTTTTACATTTTGTTATCATCAAAACATAAAGATGTCGAAAAATAGAAATAATATTTTTTGATATTATTTGTATTAACAAATTTCATGCCCTGAAATAATCATTTGTTGAGTGTTTGATTGTTGATGGTAACTGAGATCGAGATCAGTTATGATCGTTTTAATGAGAAGAGAGTAAGCATGTGGGTGTAGGGTTATCTTAAAGTAAGAAATATTAGGGCTAATCTAACACTTATATCAGTTCTTCATATGTGTGGATTGGATCTGGTCATGGGTTGTAATGCATTTAGTTAGGACCGGGCTTCTCATATAATGTGTGATGCATTTAGTTAGGATTTGATATAGTGTAGAGAGTTTGATGAAGAAGAAGAGATGGAGACCAAAACAAAAGTCAAACAAAATGACGTGGCATGTATTACGTGCTATAGCAATTCATTTTTAACAAAGTTGGCTATATTGGGACGAATTTGAAAGTTTCTTTACCTATAATGTGTAATAAAAAAGTTCGTTTTTAATTTTGAAAATTTGGAATGTTCGTTTCTATTTTATGGACTTAACCCCATTTAAAATTAAGGATTGGTTTATATAATGTCAAATTTCAATTTCAATTTAAAAAAAGAAAAAAAAAAAGAAAAAAAAGAAAAAAAGCTATGTTTCTGTTAACCATTTGGAAATGCCGATTGATAAGGGGAGAAAGTTTTGAATTTGAATTGTGTGAACTCAAATGATGTAAGCATTGAAGAGTGATATCGGAAGTAAGTTATTCCATTACACTTTTGTTCTGAATAGTCTATCACAAAAAATCATATGTTACACTGATTAACACTCTTGTGTGTGAGCGTCAAAACCAAGGTTTGAATCCCCCCAGTGTTTAAATTTTTAAAACATTTCCGAATTTCTGCAAAAAATATGTGTGTGCCATGTCATCATTTAGGTAGCATTACATGTCATCATTTAAGTGCCATGTCACATATTCCAACTCATAACTTGTCTAATACATATGTAAAGATATACAAATCCATTATAGGTTACTTAACTTTTTATAAAAAGTACACATAAGATAACAAACTTTTATTTTGCTCATTTGGGTTATAGTTATTATAAGAATTGACACTTAGATTAAAATTTTATAATTTTAGTGTTAATACGAGTAACTTGAACACCGTTTTACGAAGTTTCGAGTTGCCTTATGCCCTCAAGAAGGCATTGAAGACAACGTTGATAGATTATTCATATTAAAGGTAGCTGATTATAACCTCGATGCAAGGCTAGGAATTCATCACTAGAATAACACACCCAAAGGATTCTACAAATTCATGATTACCAATCCTACTCCCAACGGAGTTAAAGTTCCTTTCAAGATTATCTCTGTTAAGAGTGTTTCCGTGAGGTAGGAATACGGATATGGCTTTCTGGAGAACATCAAGGTGAAAAGAGCAAATGACAATGAAGATGAGTTCAATGAGTCTGATTTCAAGGATTTGAGTCTAGATAAAGTTGAAGATCTTTATTTATTGAAAGTTCAAGGAAAGCTCGATCATCTTGACCGACATGACTTGTATGACTTCATCACTACACTTCACATTTTCATTAGAAGCGTAGTGATCAAGAACAAAGTAGAAGACCTGCAGCTTGGTGTTGAGAGTTATCAAGAGCAAATGAATCTTACAAAACCAACATGTGAAGTAGAAAGGTATTCATGGCCGTCAAGTCTATTCCGTTCATCAGAGGCCAGGAGGAGTTGTCTACAAGAGCAAAGTTCATGGAAAGCACCTAATGATGTTCAAAGAACTTCCCAAGTACAATGATGGCACATTAACCAAAGTTCGTGATGACTTGAAAGAGATTTTTGATGAGCAGGTAAATGGTCTTCCCGTAGGCAAGTCTAAGAACCTTGAATTAAATAATAACAACCTGCGAGACTCCAAGAGAATGATCAAAGACATCAACAAACTTCTTAAGCATCAGAAGCAAATGAGAAGACTCGAGAGCTATGTTGGAAGAGGACCTAGAGTTAGGGATAGCTTATCTCTTGTTCATCCCGAATGACCAACCCTTAGGGGGAGATTGTTGGGATTGTAAAAGTGTAGGTCATTTTAGATTTTCAGGTCTTGTGTTTATCCGACTTATAATTGTTTTTACTCAATATAGCCGGCCCATATAGCAAGCGTATGGGCCGAACCCTAACTATCTTAATAAGTATAAATACCCATTCTCTTCATGAAAGGGTTGGTGATTCTCTTTCTTTTAAATAACCTTTCATCACGTTCTCTTTCTAAGAGTTTCACCCTCTCTCTTTCGCTCTCTAACTATTTCTCTCTCTAGAAATCTTGCAAAGTAATGATCCATATTGGGTGACCAACAACCCTTTATCAAAAAAAAAAAAAAAAAAACAAGAACCATATTTCACTGGTGTGACGCAATATTTTTCCAAGTGTATGAAACTCGTGAAATTGTGTGTGTTTATCTCCTTTTATAGAGAGCCTTGTAACGTTTAGAGATAAACCCTTTGAGGATGATAAACTGCTGCCCTGAGCTAGTGTTGATCATCATCCAAAAGCACACAAGGAGGACATGATCCATACGTCATTTAGCTCGTACGAAGTGGTGCTTGTCGTGCTTCCTACTGCGCAGTGTCAGATGGTACATCTTAACATTTAGTAGAAGTTAGGGAGCAGTAGTACTTGCGTGCTCAGTTTAACCTTATATGTTTTTACCAAGCCTTGCATGGCATGGGATTTAAGTTGGGCCGCTTGATAAACATTGGTGATGAGCTTGATTCGAAGGTTTATTTAGTGGGATTGTGCCACTAATATTGATGCGTTGTCAGTTTTTGTTGCTATAATGAAGTAATGTTTGGTTATGGTTGGTTCATTACACTTTCATGCTTATGTTAAGATCCTTTCATGCTTATGTAAAAGATTTATAGTTTATATCACACCATGGGATTTATAGTTTATTTGGTCCTTGTGGTATTGCCAAATTGCAGGTTTGGTCCCTAAAATTTTGAAAGTGCAATGATAATCCTCATTTTGAAGTTTGGATTGCATTTTTGGTCCCTAATCGGTGTGAATTGGCCAAATTACCCTTGTCTTCTCTGAATAAAACAAATGGTATTTTAGTCTTTTCACTTTATTCATGGACCAAAATTGCAATCCAAACTTCAAAATAAAGACTATCATTGCACTTTCAAAATTTTAAAGACCAAACATGCAATTTGGCCATACCACAAGAACCAAAAATGCAATTAACTCTAGAATATATATAAGGTTCGGTTCGTAATAACCGACTAAGATAAAAAGCCCATCTTCTTGTGTATATAATAAGTAAAGTACCCTACAAAACTAAAATAGGTCATTCTAGCGATCGATTCTATTTCTCTAAACGTGAACCAGTGAGTATCCTTGTCTCAAATCCTTTTTTTTTTTTTTTTTTTAGCTTTTTATATGTGTTGAGTTATGAATAATTTGCTGTTTTTAGGTAGACATAGATTATTTTGCTTGATACCAAATCTATCTTGTGTTTTATGTATTTATTACATAGAATAATAATTAGTTTAGTCTTTTTATAGTATAGTTTGCCCCTTAACGAACCGATTTGTAGTCTAGTTTCTGAAAATCATCAAAGTTTACCATTGTTTCTAATAGTGAGTTGAGGCACTGAGGTTATCACATTGTCACACTTGATGCGTAACCATTACAGTAAGCAGCGTTTGACAACTATACCATTGTTTTCTAATAGCGAGTCGATGCCATGAGGTTATCACATTAGGACCCTTAATACGTAAACATAACAATAAGCAGCTCTTTATTGACTTTATTTGCCCCTTTGACAGCTATACCATTGTTTTCTAATAGCGAGTCAAGGCCGTGAGGTTAGCACTTTGGGACCCTTGATACGTAAACATTAGAATAAGCAAAGCTCTTTATCGGCTTTATTTGCACCTTTGATAATCTGGCGCCTCACCATTGTGTTGTGGGTCCAAAATAAGAATTCAACTTACGGGGGTCATAATGGGTCCTTAAAGAACTGATTTGTAGTCTAGTTTCTGAAAATCATCAAAGTTTGCAACCGGACCATAACTTTCTGGAACTATGCCATTGTTTTCTAATAGTGAGTTGAGGCACTGAGGTTATCACATTAGTTAGGACCCTTGATACGTAAACATTACAATAAGCATAGCTCTTTATTTGCGCCTTTGACAATAATCTAGCGCCTCACCATTGTGTTGTGGGTCCAAGATAAGAATTTAACTACGGGGTCATAATGGGTCTTTTTTATCCACCAAATTTTAGGCTTCAATAAAGCACAAAATAAGTTCTTCTCTCAATTTGACCCTTAACTAAGCATCTTAAAGGGTCGATTTGTATTTAAGGCTCATCTTTGCTGCTCTTGTTGTTTTAAGAGCTGTGCCTCACCTACATGAGGCGTGTGCTTTTGGCTCATTGCCTCGCGCTTCGCCTTTTTTACCCTTATTAGCGCAATGGAGCGCTTTACATTTTTCAAAACCCAGGTTTTTTATGAACTCCTCCTAGGATTTTGATGATGATGATTTTTTTCAATAACAAATTGTACATGTGTTATAAATATGTTTTTGCTTAGATTGACAAGAGATTTATCTTATGTTTCTTTCGATTCTTGCAGAAACCACCAATCAATGGATCCTATTCCTCAAAACGTGAACGGGAATGAGAATAAGCTCCTTTCTGATAATGGTATGTTCTTACCTCTTTGGTTAGTTTGTACCCCATCTTAATGTATTTGCATGTTTTCAAGTCTTAAATATAGCCCGCCCTAAGGGCCATGTTTAGCAAAATCCATCACATTATCAATTCTCATGTTTGAAATTGTACATGCAGATTTGAACCGAATCCGAAATTTGTCACTGGAAGGCCATAATCAAAAGCCTAATTTTGGAGTTGACGGTATTTTTTTTTAACGATGAGCTATATAGAGTTATTTGTATTTTGTTTATATCAAAATAACAGTACTAATCTTTTGTTTTCTTTCACAGGCTCCATGCCTCGAAATCCAATGGAGCTGTGGAAAGCATCAGTGGAAGCTCAACGTAAAGGAAGTCCATGTTGCTGCGGAGGACCAAAGAACCATCCGGTTCACAGTGGTGTTCTTGCCTCTTGGACTTTTTCCGGCCTAAAGGTGCGTGTTTCTTTTAATAATCAGTTAATATATGTATGTACGTGTTATTCGCCCACAAAGAACTAATGTGAATTTTATGTTGTATATATAGCTTTATTCGGCGGCTGAGGAACCGACTCGCAAGAAATACTCTCCCTCGGACCCAGGTCAACGTCCAAGGTTCCCCTCGGACCCAGGTCGACGTCCAAGGATCCCCTAGCAAAGGATGATGCCAACTCTAACTAGTCGAACTGGATGGGTACTGTCCACAATTAAGTGAATGTTTGTAATTTGTTTGTTGATATTAATATAATTCACCAATTTGCCCAAAAAAAAAAAAAAAAAAAAAAAAACAAAAACTTTTAACTAGTCGACCTTTTTCAATGAGCGAAACGTTTGTATCTTGCTTCGAAAAACATTTCTAGTTTGTTGTTGAGTTGTATTATCTACCAGAAACCTTATCTAATTATGATGGTGTTAGTAAAGGATGATATATTATTAGACTCATGTCTTGGTGTGTTAACTTTATTTTGTGTAATGGCTTGGAAAAAGTGTGTTCATCGATTCGTCTAGTTGTGGAGGGCTTGGAATTGGCAGCCTTCAAGCATCTAACCTAGCTAAGTTTAAGTGGAGGTGGCGTTTTTTTAGTGATTTCTTTTGTTTGGTAACAACAGAGAAATTGACCTCGGAAATGAGGGAAACATATTTCTTCTGTTTGGTAGAAACAGAGAAATGAAAACATATTTTTAACTTTGTTATATTCATTCATTTTATAACCAAAAATGAAAAATTAAAAATAAGTAAACTAGTTTATATATAAAAATGAATCAACAATTAGCAAACAAAAGTTAACTTGTACGTTCTTTTTAAGATAAGTGCTAGTAGTACTAAAAACAAAGGTGGTGTTTGTTTTTTTAAGAGACAGACCGCGTCTTAAGAGCCTCTTTACGAAAAACAAACACCACCATAATCAAATACATAACAAGGCAATCCCAAGGCCATCTATTAGTTGTAGTTGTTGCCAAGGGAAACAAAAAAAAGATGATACAAGAGAGATCGCGTCCAAATGACCTAACAAAATCACTATACGCGGAGCTAATAAGCCTAAAGATTATGTACAATGAAACGATTAACACTCTAGCAAAAGACATCAACGAGCATATGTGTTCCAAACTACGAACAACCATACCAAAACATATTCAAGAGTCATACCAGGTCACTGCACAAATCAAACTGAAAACAAAATTAACCATTCAAGTCAAATCAGTTCCACTCATTGAACATGTCATTTACAACAACCAATCGAGAAGGTTTGATCTATTAAACGAGCAAGCAAAAAGGATACACAACAAAAAAAATTCTATGAACAATGTAGGAGATACATTACTAAAAAGTGCGCCTTTTCTCGCCTTATCCTACGCTACGACTACAGCCGTCAAGGTCCATTTCATAACGGCGAGGAGGCGCCCCTTTTAGAATACCGCTTATAATACATGTCACTCGCCATAGGTGTTTTTTATTTTATTTTATTGTGTGTTTTAATAAAATTGTTGAGAATTTATTATTATTATAATTATTATTGTATTAATTAAATATTATTGTATAAATTAAAAACTAACCTGATAGTGCATTCACATATATAAGACAGTGTTTGTTTCAGCTTATATAAGAGGCTTATGGCTTGTATGGTTTTCATTTTATGTTTCATAAGCTCAATTTTTGAAACTTTTTAACTTACATAAACTTATCATGACATGATAAAATTATATAAACAAAAATGTTTCAAAATAAACCACAAAAAATGAAGTTATAAAACATTAGCCGAAATCCAAATAATCAATAAATTTGTTATATAAGCCGAAACTAGGTCTGAAAAAAGTTAAAGTTACTCGAAAACTGACCTGAACCGACCTTATTCGATTGGTCGGTTCAAGTGTAGGGCTGAGCAAATCCAACCGAAACCGACAAACCGACCAAAACCGGACCGAACCGAACCGAACCTACTTTTTTCGGTTCGGTTTCGGTTTTGTATATCTATTTCGGTTTTTGTCGGTTTCGGTTCGGTTTCGGATCGATTCGATTTTTGTCCCTTTTTTCGGCTCGAAAACCGAAAACCGACCCGAATCTAGTTATTCGGTTCGGTGTCGGTTTTGATATATATTTTTTGGTTCGGTTCTCGGTTTGAGTTTTTTCCTTTTTCGGTTTTTGGTTCGGGTCGGGTTTGACCCGATGCTCATCCCTATTCAAGTGTATAATTATTTCGATTTTACTCAGTTCAGTTTAAGTCAAAATACACTTATTCGGTTCGAAAAAGCTAAACTGACATAACTGAACCGACCTTATTCTAGTTTCGCTAGGTTTTACTCGGCTCGGTTCTTGATTCACGATTTACCCTTATCAGTTCGGGTCGGGTTTGACGCGTTGCTCTCATAAGGCAGGAAGATATTATTCGGCTGGTCGGTTCAAGTGTATAATTATTTCTGTTTTACTCAGTTCAATTTATGTCAAAATACACTTATTCGGCTCGAAATAGCTTTTTTTCACTAGGTTTTACTCGGCTTGGTTCTTGATTCACGATTTACCCTTATCAGTTCGGGTCGGGTTTGACGTGTTGCTCTCATAAAGCAGGAAGATATTATTCGGCTGGTCAGTTCAAGTGTATAATTATTTCGGTTTTACTCAGTTCAATTTAGGTCAAAATACACTTATTCGGTTCGAAATAGCTTTTTTTCACTAGGTTTTACTCGGCTTGGTTCTTGATTCACGATTTACCCTTGATCAGTTCGGGTCGGGTTTGACGCGTTGCTCTCATAAAGCAGGAAGATATTAGGCTGGTCCCAATAGATAGGTCAACATCGGTTGGGCACCACCATTTTTGAATGAAGACCGATGTTGAAATCGAGTGCTTCGGATGTGGAGATCGGTCTAGAGATCGGTTGTGGCATCAAGAAAATGAATATCGGTTCGATTCTCGACCGATATTCAATGCTTTGTCCTTTTTTTTTTTTTTTTTCTTTTCTCTCTTTTTTCTTTTTATATAAAAAAAAAAATCTTGGGTCGTCGACTGGGGCATCCGGGTTGTCCCAGGTCGCTGGAGAGAGAAAGCTGACGTGGCGCAGGTCGTCCCAGGTCGCGACTGGGACAGGTTATTCCCAAAAGTTTTTAAAAAAAAATCACACCACCACCACATTTTCGTTGTATCCACGCTACTATTATATCATCTTCTTCTTCTCCTCCCATCATTCTCAACACACACACACACAAACACACTTTTTTTACACACAGTTGAACAGATCATTCATTATGTCGTGGCAAGCGTACGTTGACGATCACTTGATGTGCGAGATCGAAGGCAACCACCTCTCCGCCGCCGCAATCATCGGTCACGACGGTAGTATTTGGGCTCAGTCTGCTAATTTCCCTCAGGTTTGACTTTCGTTGACCTAATTTTGATCTGTTTGAAGCCTGTTTTATTGACCTAATTTTGATGCTGATATATAGATTTTGACCTAATTTTGACTTTTGTTGACCTAATTTTGATGCTGATTTATAGAGTTTGACCTAATTTTGACTTTATTTGTATACTTTATTAATCGATCTAATTAAGCTTCGGATCTGATGCATGTTTATGATGTGTTATTGATTAATGCTTCGGATTCGTAATATTTGCGCGTGTTTTCGTTTCGCCTAATTTTATGCTAACTGCGCGAGATTTAGTTTAATTTTAAGATGTTGATTACGTAAGGTAAGGTTTGGATCTGATACGTATCGTTAGGTTTTAGTTTATATTAACTATGTAGTTAATCTCGGCGATATATCGCCGATATATCGTCGGTATCTCGCATCTCGGACCTAGAAAAAATATCGGTTCAAAATATCGGCCCAAAATATCGGATCCAATAATATCGGCGATATTTTCCGATATTTTGACGATATTTTGAAAATCGGCGATATTTTCGATATTTTGGCGATATTTTGACTTTTTTTTAACACCAAGATCTGTAAAAGAAAACCCAACTGAAAAGAACCCAATTAAAAAACCCAATTAAATACCTAATAATAAAGAACGACACGAAAAAACTCGATCTAGGGCGCGTTAAGGTGTTTCAAAACGCGTGTGGCACGAAAATAGAACCATGAGACCTTGATCTATCATCTAGGATAGGTGGTGTAAATGTTGGATTTCGCCGGAAAGTTGGCCGGAAATGAAGAATGCGCCGGAACCCTATTGGGTTGGCCGGAAAATATAGAGAGAGAAAGGAGGAATATGTGTGTGTGTGTTTTGTAGTGAGAGTGAAGAGAGTGAAAATGAGAGAGTGGGAAGGTAGGGGGTATTTATATTATGCTATGTTTTTTGTTTAATTTGTTATGATTTTAATATGTATATAGTTAATATTCTAGATAATATAAAAAACCGATATCTCACCGCGATAACCGATATTTCAAATATCGGTCCTTGAACGATATGTGATTTTCGACCGAGATAACTACATAGTATTTGATGTGACTTAATTTTGAACTTATTGTATGATTTTGAATTTAGTTGATAGGTTAAGTGTGTTTGTTGTTGATTAATCTTCGGATCTGATACATATATGTAGTGTTTTCATTTCGCCTGATATTAGTTTAATTGAATCGTTGATTACGTGATTTTGACTTCAGTTGACCGGTTTAAGTGAAGTATTTCGCGTGTTTTCGTTTCGCCTAATTTTACTCTAACTGCGCGAGATTTAGTTTAATTTTAAGATGTTGATTACGTAAGGTAAGGTTTGGATCTGATACGTATCGTTAGGTTTTAGTTTATATTAGTTGATAGGTTAAGTGTGGTTGTTGTTGATTAAGCTTCGGATCTGATGCATATTGTTACGTTTAAAGGTCAGATTCGTTGTAATTAGATTTGACCTAATTAGGACCTTATTTTGACTTTATTTGAAATGCTAAATACGTATTTGTTGTAAATTAAGTTACGGCATATCGTTAGGCTTGAAATGATCGCTTAGTACATGATTTAAGTCTATTTGAAGCTTTCGATCTAATACATGTTGTTAGGTTTTAGCTCAGGATCGATTTGTTTTCATTTCGCCTAATTTTGTCACTCATTATTACTTCTTTCAGTTTGATCTGTTTGTTGTAGATTAAGCTTCGGATCTGATGCATATTGTTAGGTTCTAGCTCAGATATAATATGTTATCGTTTCATCTAGTTTTGACCAAATATCTATGATTTGACCTGATTTTGACTTCAGTTGATATGTTTAAGCTTCGGATCTGATGTATGTTCGTAAGGCTTTAGTTCAGATTTGCCCGTTACTTATGTTTTAAGCTAGTTTGTGTCATATGATTGCTGGTTTAATGGATAGGTTTAAGTGTGTTTGTTGTTAATTAAGCTTTAAATGTGGTTAGGAATTAGTTCAGATTCGATGTGTTTTGAATTGCTGATTACATGATTTATGTGTCATTTGATCTATTTAAGCATGTTTCATGTTTCATGTTTGTTGAGGTATAATGCACGTCGCTAGGTGAGTTCAGATTCATTGTGTTTAGTTTTGACCACGCTTTTGTTTGTTGCATGATCTCGACTAAAATTGATCTGTTTAAGTGTGTTTGTTGCTGATTAAGCTTCACATCTCGTGCATAGGCCTTAGTTCAGATTCAATGTCACGATGTGTTAATGTGATATCGCGACAGATAATGCATTGGCTGCAGTCGTTGTGTTTTCGTTTGTATAGTATATGTTTTTACCTCATTCTCATTAGGTTTTACTATAAGTGGTCTGTTTAAGTCTACTTGTTGATTAAGCTTTAAATCTAATGCATATAGATAGGTTTTAGTTCGGATAGTTGTTTAATTTGTTACTATGGCTTAGCGGTGTTTCCATCTGTATGATCTTAGTGTTATGAGAAACTTTTGGCTCATTGCGTGATTGTTACTTCGATTCAGCTTCAGATGCATATGAGTATGCTCTGATTCGATGTGTTTTGAGTTGTCAATCTGGCTTGACATTACAATTGATGATGCTGTTGGTTGCAGTGGCTGTGTTTTTCATTTGTATAGTTTTTCGTTTTACATATGTTTTTCGTGCATTACATGATTTATACTTAATTCAACTGTCAAATCAGTTTGATGTTGATCAGCTTCGATTCTGATCCATATCGCTGTCTCTGTCTCGTTGAGTTTTTGTTAGCTCATTTGTTAATTGTTATGTTTCAAGTAGATTATGCGTTGTTCTGGTTTCGTTGCATTCGTTTTATTAAATTCTATAACTATGTCTATAAGTGCTTCTATTGCAATTTGCTGCAACTGGAATGGTGTCTACTTGGGTGCTAGGATAGTTTTATTAGGCTGCTGATAACAAAATGTGACACTTGTTCGATAATATGATTTTGTTTACAATCAGTATATAGAAATTAACTTAGCATGACAACATGAGCAGATATATGGTAAATTTTCGAAGTCTTTGGTTTAAGAATTGCCTTATGATTATTAGTGGTGTGGGGTAATTTGGTAGATGTCCATGTTAATTGGTAATGCTAAATCTTATTAACTTCAAGTATGTCAACTGGTAGCACTAGAAAATTAAGGGAAGCTAAATTAGATTGTGTGATGAGGTTAAAAGCTTTAATAAATACAAAGAGGGGTCTGTCTTGGAATTGAAGAGTTCAATGCTGAAAAATCTTTTTGAGGAAATATCAAATCAAGCAAAATGTCTATCAATGTATCCATTTGGTTTGTTTAGGCCTTTCCAACTCTCTTTTTTTGTCGAAGTAACATTCATCTGCTTGGCTGTTGCACAACAGGTGAAGCCAGAGGAAATAAATGGTATCATCAATGACTTCAATGAGCCTGGCTCACTTGCTCCAACTGGTTTGCACCTTGGCGGGACCAAGTATATGGTGATTCAAGGCGAGACAGGAGCTGTCATTCGTGGCAAAAAGGTGACGAATCCACACTGTTATGTGTTTAACTTAACCTTTACACAATTGAAGGCACTGTCCATAGTGATTAACTTTCTTTCCACTTTTGGTCTTCAAAAGCAAAATGCCCATGGTTTTTACGATAATGAGAAAAATCAAACAGAATTTTCAAGAATGAAACATATTTCCATGCCAAGTATTTTGGTCTATTTTAGAATTTAGATTTGATGATGTGTCTGGATTTGCTAATTTGTTTAAAATGTGTCGTTTTACATGCTCATTTCTCAAAATGTGAAGAAACCGTAAGTGTAGTGTTTTGAAAAGTTAGTGGTTCGTAGTTACTAGACATAATATTAAATTTTGATTTATTTGGAGAATTGGCTGATAAACTAGATGTAACTTGTAACCGAATTTAACATGTTTACTCATAAATCTGTTGTTATTTGGTTATCATGATATGTAGTTAACCGGTAAACAATTGAAACAGATTGAGTGAGTTGAAAGCGCTCCAAAATCGATTTATAATGCATACAAAAGATGGACCAAATTATTTTTTACTTGTAACGGAACTTAACATGTTTACTCATAATATGTTCTTATTTGGTTATCATGATATCTAGTTAACCGGTAAACAATTTAAACAGATTGAGTGAGTTGAAAGCTCTTTAAAATCGATTTCTAATGCATACAAAAGATGGACCAAATTGTTTGTAAGTAGACCCTATCAGCCTTGTATTGAAAAATGTCTTGTTGTAACTGAAGCCCATTTTGACCAGTTGCCAACCCACCCGTTTTACTACCTTTATTTCATTATTACTTAGCTTGTTTTATTTGATTAAACTTAAACTTGGATATTTAGAGGAATTAGTTGCTGTATGCTGATCATCGTTGTTTTGGATTCAGGGGCCTGGAGGTGTTACAGTTAAGAAGACTGGAATGTCTATTATTATCGGCATCTATGATGAGCCAATGACTCCTGGCCAATGTAACATGATTGTTGAAAGGCTTGGCGACTACCTCCTTGATCAGGGCTTTTAATTTCCTTCGGTATGATCCATTTCAGTTTCCTGATTTAACTTTTTATACCATTGCACCGTTTATTCCTTTGCAAACAAAGTTATCATTATTGTGAAACACTGTCATGCAAAAGCTGCTTTGTTCGTAATGGGTCGAATAAGAAACAATAGCTAAAAAGTAAAAGGGTCAGTCTTACTGATAAAAGGGTCAGTCTTACTGATAAATATTTGACACTATTTGGTTGTAAATAAAAGTAACGTTTTGGACAAAAAGTGTTTCGGGTCAATCATACCAACTGGCAAACTGCCAATGTTGCCAAAGGTTATTAGTGTTGTGAGTTTTTTCATATGTACACACGTTCAGAGTTTTGGCAAGTATGACGCGTTGTTTGCAACAAGAAATCATATGCAATGATCTAAATAGTTACTCTTTGATAAAACGAAAAACTAACGGGAGTGATTTAAAAATTTGCAGGGAAATGATACAGTGAGTAATTACGGTGTGACAATATATCAAGATTGAACAAACTTTTGGTGATGTTACCCTGATCATTAAGTGTGATACTTGTTTAGTTGCTTGAGTTGTTTTTGGTGGATATTTTAAATGCTATCTTCATCATCATATTTATTATCTTTGTCTGTGTATGGTTTTTACTTATTAGTTTGGTGCCTTTACTTTTTTATAATTCAGCCGAGTTTTTTTCTTTTCTGGATAATTCCTTTTTAAATATCTTCTTTCACTTTCAGACTGATATAAAAAAATTTAAAAATGTACTTTTGGTAATTCTTGTTCCTTGTAAATTATATGCCAAATGCGTGTTTGACTATAAATCTAAGGGCCTGTTTGGTTTTTTGGGGGTTTAGGATTTGGATTTAAATTTGGTTTAGGATTTGGATTTAGAGATGATATAGGGGAGAAAAAAAATTTTATTTTAATATTTAATGAATAAAATTTTAAAAAGAATGAATTAAGTTATATTTTTTTATTAATTTATAGAAGTGTATTGTGTGAAGGTTAATTTATGTAGGACCTACATTGAGTTTGGAATGACCAAAAGATGGCTCACTTTGAATCTAAAAGTGTCAAATCAAACAGACCCTAAGTTAAGTACGAGAGGTTTGACAAGTCTGGTACTTAACTTAGGGTCCGTTTAGTTTGACACATTTGGATTGAAAGAATACTTTAATTGCTAATTCCAACGACTTATATAAAAACATTTGAGTTTTTGAGTTTTACCAAATGTTGCTCACTCTCGTATTTGTCAAAAATGAGGATTTCGACCCGTGTTGCGAAGAGACGTTTGTATACGATACCATTGCAGAATAAGGGAGCTAAAGAATAAGAGAAAAAATTTGTTTTTCTTTCAGAGGATATATCATTTTTTAGAGGTTGTTGCTCAAAATTCTCTATCAACATCCAAACCACTTCTAAAACATGTTAAAATTTTCTCTCAAATCTCTCGACTTAAATGACCATAACTCAATAAAGCATATGTGAGTAGAAAATCATTGTTTTGCAATATTAGTATTTACTTACCATAATTCAAAAGGAACCATTAATTAAATATCCTGCTCTTTCCTTATCAACGATAAATAATACTATTTCCATCTTCCATATTTACAAAAGAGTAAATTACATAAATTGTCCTGTGGTTTGTCAAAAATCTCATCTACTGTCCCTTGATGTTTAAAGTTACATGGACATTCCCTATCATTACAAAAAAATAACACTCGTAATCCTTTTTTTAACTGGTGTTAAGTAGATTCTGTTTATTTACACGTTAGCCTTTTTGGCTAACGACCATTTGCATCGTCTATACTTGATAATACTGGCAATTTATAAGTTACAGTTTTTCGTCCACTTTTACACATTTTTGTTCATTTTTATATGTTTTAGCCCATTTTCTTACGTTTTCATACGGGTTTTTTTTCGATTTATACGTTTTTGCCCGTTTTTATACGTTTTAGTCTGTTTTTATACGTTGTCATTCGTTTTTATACGTTTTGTTCTGTTTTTATTCGTTTTCGTCCGTTTCTATACGTTTTTATATGCTTTCGTCCGTTTTTATATGTTATCTTCCGTTTTTATACGCCATCTTCCGTTTTTATACGTTTTCATTCATTCTATACGTTTCGCCTGTTTTAATACGTTTTCTCACTTTTTTTATCCCTTTTTATACGTTGTCATCCGTTTTCTTACTATTCTATCAGTTTTTATATATTTTCTTACGTTCTTATACGTTTTTATCCGTTTTCCTACGTTCCTATACGTTTTCCTCCGTTTTTTATACATTCTCTATACGTTTTCTTCCGTTTCAATACGTTTTCGTTCGCTTATATATTTTTTTGCCCGTTTTCTTACGTCTTTACGTTTTCATACATTATTATCTGTTTTTATACGATTTCGTCCGTATTTATATGTTTTATACGTTTTTATTACGTTTTATCCATTTTATAGGTTTTCTTACGTGTTCTTACGTTTTATTTGTTTTCATCTGTTTTTATACGTTTTCGCTAGTTTTTATAAATCTTTTTTGTTTTTACACGCTTTCGTCTGTTTTTATAAGTTTTCGTCTCTTTTTATATGTAAGAAAATGTATAAAAAGGTATGAACATGTATAAAAACGGATAAAACGTGAGAAAAAGGTATAAAAACGGACAAATCATATAAGACGGATGAAAACGTATAAAAATGGACAAAAACGTATAAAACTTTATGAAGACGTAAGAAAACGGGGGAAAACGTATTGAAGCGAAAGAAAAAGTTATAATAAAGGACGAAAACGTATAAAAACTGATGAAAATGTATAAAAACGGACGAAAATGTATAAAAACGTTAGAAAACTTATAAGACCAATTAAAAACGTATAAAAATGGACGAAACACATAAAAATTTATGCATATTACCTTGATACCGCTTGAAGTAACTTAAATTTAAAATTATCGTCATCCGTACAATTATTATAACTATAAACATATAATTGAAAAAGACTTCTCGTTGAATTTTTTTTTTAGTAGAAGTATAACGAATAACATTTATTATTCGAAAAATATAATTTAAGGGTACTCGCCGCCGTATCGTGCGGGTACCCTGCTAGTGAGTGATTACCTGCCATCGTTAAGTGACATGCTTAATTTTAGAATTAATTGCATAAATCGTCCGTGAAGTTTGGCCAAAGTGCAGGTTTTGTCCTAATTAGTTTAAGAGTGCAAATATCATCCCTGCGATAAAACTTTTTGCAAATTTTCGTCCCTAGTTTCAAACAGTTTTTGCAAATTTTTGCAATTTTGGTCCTTTACCGGGGATGAAAATTTGCAAAAAGGTTTTCCACATAGACGATTTATGCACTTTCAAACTAACTAGGAGGAAACCTGCAATTCAACCAAACTTCTGGGACGATCTATGCAATTAACTCTTAATTTTATGTCTAAATATGATAATCTTACACAGCAAGATCGACAACAAGTTTGATGAGCGATAAATTATGCAATACCTATGTTCAAAAATTATTGGATTAGACACGATAATAAGCATATGAGAGTTCATACAAATCATTTCTTAAAGTATCTGGACATGCAATAGTTGTTTGTACATTGAAAATAAATCATTTACAAATAACTACCCTCAATTGTTTGGTATGGCCATATTTCAGGTTTGGTCCATAAAACTTTGAAAGTGCAATGATAGTCCCCGTTTTGAAGTTTGGATTGCATTTTTGGTCCTTAATCAGTGTGAAATAACCAAATTACCCTTGTCTTTTCTGAATAAGACAAAAGGTATTTTAGTCATTTCACTTTATCCAGAGACCAAAATTGCAATCCAAGCTTCAAAATAAGGACTATCATTGCACTTTCAAAGTTTCAGGGACCAAACCTCGAATTTGGCCATACCACAAGAACCAAAAATGCAATTAACTCTTGTTTTAATGTACAACCACTATCGTATATTTCAACTTCTTAAGCATGACCAGCTATGTTTAGCAAAATCGATACAAAAATCTGAAGAAAACTCGTGGATATTCGCCGTGCAGCTCACTGTATTTTGAAGAGACGTTTGAGTTTGACCACCAGTTTCCAGTCTTCATTAGACAACTCGTCCTGTACAAGTGCAAAATTAGAATCGTTTAACGGCCATCCTTTAGTAAAAAAACTTGAATAACTGGAAATTTTAATTACCCGGTAATTGGTTTTTAGTATATTAATTGAATCCCTCGAGATGTGGCTAACAAGTTCATCCTCCATTTCAAAATGCCTCCCAAACATCTTTTGTTTCTCCTCAGAATTGCTTCCTGTTTAGCTGCCAATGTGAAATTTCATCTGTCAGCTTCGGACAATTCACATTGTGCGCCCATATGAATAACCATCAACTTAATTACCAATAACATATTTAAGTGCTCAGTAAACTATACTGAATAAAACATACCAACAATGAACCGAAAATTTCAGTCTTTTTGCGACAAACTTGTGTCAAAAGAATATGTTAACCAGGTAAACTAATGGTAATAAGTTTTGTACATCTAGTATGAAGCTAGTAATAATTAACCTAGATAATCAAGCTATCATAAAGGCTTCAGCCAACCAAAGCATCATAACCCGTGAAGTTGAATCTAATTGAGTAATACAATGGACATAGGTGAAAGTTACCTTGATAGCCACCTGCTCGCCATTAATTTCTCAAACACTACACTTGGCGTTTCTTCACTTTCTTGAGAATGCGAGCACATAAAACGCCCCATTTGGTAGAGATTATCAATTCCAGACACGTAATTGGTCAATCATAGGTACCGATAATAACAGACATTCAGGTCATCCTAACTGTAACGCCACCATGTCCTTGTAAACAAAATAATGAGGATCAACACACTAAGTCTCAAATTTGAGCTATAAACAAATCTTCAGCATAAAACAGCTAAAAAGAAAGGATATGTTTAACTGACTAGAACAAGGGAAGTAGTAGTAACTATGTCTTAAAAGGGGAAAAACAGTTGGGTTGGGACGTTGAAATCGGCTAAAACGCATTTGGGTTGAAACTAGACATTTTTAGTACTAGTCAGATTAGGCCAACCCCTTTAGCTCTATTTTGTCTATCTTCTATTAATATGTTGTATGCATTGAAAATAGATTAGATAATTTACAACCTTATTAACAGTCTACCATTTAGCTCTATTTCACGAACATTTTTGATAACCAAAACCTAATTTTAACAGATTCATAAGCGGGGTCAAACTCAGATACTCACAAGTCACGAATAAATCTTGTTTCTCAGCCGATCAGCCAACTAACTAAAAATCTGATAATATGTCTAGAAACTAAGTATATCACCTTTCATGACAGCTCCTGCCTCACCTTGAATCACCATATACTTTGTTCATGTTTTCAAACAAAAACAATAGTAATTCCTTTTCCATTTCGACCTTACTCGGATCTAAAGTTATACGTCTTTTAGAAATGTATAAGCAAGTTTATATGTCTTTTGTTAGTAAACAATATTAGACTACGACAAAATAAAAATCACTATCGTAGCGCCCAACTAGACACCATTTAAGTTAGGCAATAGGTTGCAATGGAATCACTTATAGTTTTAGCAACTGAGACTATTACCCGATTGCGACCAAACCAAAACACCAAATAAACAACTTGAGACATGATGAATGAGCTCACATAGCTCAACGAATCTGAATTGGGACATAACGATAAGGATTAGAACAAAAGCTAATCAACAACAAACTGATTTGACAGATTAATTCAAGCATCAATCATGTAATGAGCGAAAAAAAACTTAGATAAAACGAAAACTACCAAATGAAAAGCACAGCTATTGCAACCAACAGCATCATCAAATGCTAACCTAGATTATAAACTCAAAACACATCCAATTTGAATTTTTGAACTGAGACATACCGATATGCATCACATCTGAAGCTGAATGGAAGTATAATCACAGAATGAGCTAAGAACTTATAGTAAAACTAAGGTTAAACAGACTGAAACACCGCTAAGCCAGATTAGCAAATTAAACACAATGATCTGAACCAAAACCTATCGATATGCATCAGATTCGAAGCTTATTTAACATCAAATAGACTTAAACAGATCACTTATCGTAAAAAAATATGAAAATGAGGTAAAAACGAATACTAACAAGTGAAACCACAACAACTGCAGCCAACGCACGCATCATCCGTCACAATGTCACATTAACACGTCAAAACACACCGTGACATCAAATCTGAACTAAGACCTATCTATATGCATCAGATGCAAAGCTTAATCAGCAACAAAAACACTTAAACAGATCAATTCTAGTCGAAATCATGCAAAATAACTTCAACTTCATTTCTTCAGCCGTGGACTAATCAACAAATCTTTGCTATAAAGCCATCCAAACATCAAAAGAAAAAATGAAGTCAAAACTTAACACAACGAATCTGAAGTAAGACCTAGCGACATGCAGTAGATCTGAACAAACACGCTTAAATGGGTCAAATGACGCATAAATCATGTAATCAGCAATTCAACTGAAGTAAATATCATGCAATGAGTAGCAAAATTAGTTCAAACCAAAACACATCGAATCGGAACAAAAACCTAACCACATGCATAGGATCCGGAGCTTAATCAATAACAAACTTAAACCGGTCAACAGAAGTCAAAATCACGTAATCAACAATTCAATTAAACTAAACATCATGTAATTAGCAAAATATCATATCTGAAGCTTAATGAACAACAAAAACAGTTAAACATATCAACTGATGTCACAATTATGCACTGGACAATCAACAAAACCACAAACATTTCAACTCATTCAATCCGTTTCAACTGTTTACCCTTTAGATACATGCCGTGCTAGCCAAAACTAATTTTCAACAGATTTATAAGTAATGTGTCAGACTAAGCCAATTAGCTAGATAACTCAAAATCTGACATATGTCTAAAAACTACGAACCATTTTCTCAAAACACTACATTTGCCGTTTCTTCACTTTCTTGAGATTATGAGCTAGTAAACCACCACATTTTGTACAAATTAGCAATTCGAGACACGTCATTAAGTCTAAATGCTAAAAATTTGATCATAATCATTATGTTATATTCAATCAAGCAAATTTAGCTGACCCGTACCTCCCTTCCTAAGATTTGTTTTTCTGTTCGTCCCTGCAGATCCTTATTGGACTCGGACAGGGCAAGGACCCTAGGAAAAAGGGTGACAAGGGACAACTTTCTTTGATACATTTGACCGAGAGGTTGGCTCGCTCCCAACAAGAAGATTTTACTCAAGACGGGCTTCTAAAGTATGTTTGTTTATAAATAAATATATAATGTGTCATTCGTTCGGTTGTTTGCATTTTTGTCATGAGAACTGAAAAGACGATGGATTCAGTTGTTTCATTTTTTGACCGAGTATAACTTATTACAATTCTTGAGTGTGATTAGTTGCATTGTTAAAGGGAAAATACATTGTTCATTAACGGTCTATGTGCTTTTATGTTTAGGATCTAATTATAAGACTTGGGTGTGTGAAGACGATTAGTGGCAAAGACTTTATCAATTCTGCAAGTTTTAATCATGATGGAAACGTAATCTTGGCAACATCAAACAAAACTTTGCAGACTTGGAAAACTAGGGATTGTAAATAGTTCCATAAGACGGATATAACCCGCAATCACAGGCAAGGGAAGATCATCAATGACACTGTCATTGTAACTCTTGGAGATATTGGCCGGGTACTTTTACTTTTTGACACATATGACCCACCATTATTTTGTTTTCTTTTAACATAACTTTGTACAATATTCATTCATAATAAGTAAATCGTTATCAACCGTTACAAGATGGCAAAGTGCAAAGAGATTACCTTGGCGAGAGTGTTTGAGATCACCCTTCTACACTCCAGTGAGCTACCTTAAATAATCAGCTAGCCATTGATCCTAGCAACAGACAAGTCTTCTATACGTGTGACAAGACGGGTCGGGTCATGAAAGTAAGCAATAATGGATTAACATATATTTTTAATTGTTTCTTGGACCGTTTTGTGGAAAGTCTCACATTATTCTTAACCTTTTTTTTGTTTTGCAGATTGATTTAAAGGAGAGCTTTATGGAACGGAAACATTTGCAATGTTTAAAACTAGGGAGTGCTCGAGCTAAAACACGTAGTATTTGATCCGATGAGTCACTCTCAGTTTGCGCTCGCAGGACTAAACCAATTTTTAGCTCGAGCACTCCTTATTTAAAAATTTTCAAATAAATCCCTTCCATAAAGCTCTTTCTTAAATCAAACTGCAAAACAAAAAAACATTTAAGAATAGTGCAAGACTTTCCACAAAACAATCCAAGAAACAACTAAAATTATAGGTTAATCCATTACTGCTTACTTTCATGACCAGACCCATCTTGTCATATGTATAGAAGACTTGTGTATTGGTAGGATCAATGGTTAGCTAGTTGATTATTTAAGGTAACTCACTCGAGTGTAGGGTGACCTCAAACACTCCCGCTAAGGTAATCTCTTTGCACTTTGTCATCTTCTAACAATTGATAACGATTTACCTATTCTGAATAAATATTGTAAAAAGTTATGTTAAAAGAAAACAGAATAATGATGGGTTATCGTATGTGTCCAAAAATAAAAGTAACCGAGCCGGTATATCCTAGAGTTACAACGACAGTGTCATTAATGATCTTCCCTTGCCTGTGATTGTTGGTTATATTCGTCTCATGGAACCATTTACAAACCCCAGTTTCCCAATCTTGCAAAGTTATATTTGATGTTGCAAATATTACGTTTCTATCATGATTAAAACTTGCAAAATTGATAAAAGTCTTTACCACTAATCGTCTTCACATAACCAAGTCTTATAATTAGATCCTAAAACATAAAAATACATACATAGCCCGTTAACGAACAATATATTTTCCTCTTGAATAATGCAACTAATCACACTCAAGAATTGTAATAAATTATATTCCGTCAGAAAAATAAAGCAATTGAATCCATCGTCTTTTCATATCTCATGACAAAAATGGAAACAACTGAATGAATGGCACATATATATTTTTATATAAACAAACATACTTCAGAAGTTGCCCGTCTTGAATAAAATCTCCTTGTTGGAGCGAGCATTTTCCGGTAATTGCCAATTTCCGTTTCTTTTAACCACCCAACATCTATGGCGTAATTGCCATTTTCCGGCAAACCATTATCCTTTTTCTTACTTATTTTTTATATCTGATTTTGGGCTTGATTTTCTGAAGTAGTGTTAGGTTTGGAAAATGAATGTGAGGTGGTTGAGTGAAAAGGGAAGAGAAGTATTGTGATAGGTGGGAAGAAGTAAATGTGGACTTGAAATAAAATATCCAATTCACTTAAATTTCTTGAATCCAAACATGAGCTAGAAGGCTGTTGGCATTTTTTTTTTTTTTTTTTCTTCCTCTCTTATTGAAGAGTTCTAGTAAGGGGATTCAATCCTTTTATTTTTTACTGTCATGTCAGCTTTCTTTTTCTAGCAATCTTCAGGCGATTGAGTGCGCTACCAAGATCTTTTTTTTTAAACACAATCTCAAATTTCATTAATAATTAAAACGTTACATAATAATTCAAATAAAATTAAAACATTACGACAATACAACGACTAAACTCCTTTTGATTATGACGATGCCAAATGTCTTCCACTAAATCGGCTTTGAGGCTAAGATGAGTTGTTTTGTTGCATATCTCCCTGGTAATTTTCAACGACTCCACATGCGTTCTTATGTGATCATAAGAACGATGCTGCTCTGCTGGAAAGAATACGGGAGATATCGCCCGCTCTTCGTCTTGAATTATCATATTATGTAATATGATGCATGTGTACATTATATGTGATAGACGCTCTTTGTCAAACCCTTTAGCCGGATGTTTAATCATTAGCCACTTCCTCTTTAGTACACCAAAAGCACGTTCCACATATTTTCTTGCTGCTTTGTGTATCGTCTTATACAATATTCGTTTGTGATCATTTGTTCCTGGATTTTTAATGAACTTCATAATAACTGAGTATTCCGGATATATCCCACCAGTAAGATAATATCCGCGTTTATAAGGCACGCCGTTAGCAACGAATTCCACATCCGGTGCTCTCCCCGTTTTGAGATCATTGAAAAGAGGTGATGCACGTAAAACATTTACGTCGTTATTCATCCCAGCGACACCAAAGAACGCATGTCAAATCCATAATCTTGGGAAGCGGTCGCTTCCAATAAAATGAAAGGATTTTGCCGGTGATCACCCCTACAAAATTGAGCTTTTAAAGCATGTGAGCAATTCTCCCACGGCCAATCTGTGCAATCAATGCTTCCTATCATCCCAGGAAACCCATGACTTTCGTAGTGATGAGCATAGAGTTTGTCAATGTCAGTAACCGTCGTCTTTCGCAAATACTCTGCACCATATAACTCCATTATGGCCTCACAAAATTTTTCGAGAGACTCACGAATTGTTGACGCACCCATTTGCAATTATTCGTCTAGAGCATCAGCATTGACTCCGTATGCCAATTGACGGATTGACGAAGTACACTTCATCAATGGAGAAATACCAAGTACGCCTGCACAACTAGGAGTTTATTGGAAATAAGGTGAATGATCGGTTATATCTCGGACAATTCGTGTGAATAGTCGTCGGCTCATTCGAAAACGATCATGGAATGCTAAATCGTCGTATCTAGGGGTCTCGCTGAAGTAAGCATCCACTAAACGGTTATGAGCACCCCAAACGATCCCTACTAAGAGTGTTTCGTGAGAGTTTAGTTTGTGACGCATGAAAAGCCTCCCAACACTCTTCCGCAAACATCATAAACTCGCTACTAACTTCATTTTCATCATCCGATGACGAATTGGCAATGAATAGCTCGTAAGAATTAAAACTCATAGTGTGGAAAGAATATAGAGAATGTGTTAAATGAGATTTGTGAATTTAGTGTGTAAATATGTTGTGTATTTATAGGGAAGTTTAGTGGGGTTTTTTCTTTTTTTTTTTTTTTTTTTTTTTTTAAGCCACAAACTTTCCAAAATTTAATTTTAGTAACTGTAGGATTCTTATTATTATTATTATTATTATTATTATTATTATTATTATTATTATTATTATTATTATTATTTTGATATGCAACGGATACATTTTATTTGTTTGAAAGTGTGAATGTTACTCGATCGTGGGGGAGATTCATTTGATTGTGTTGATGGCCGATCGATTGGCTCCACAATAAGGCGATCGATAAGGACTCGATCGACTTAGTCGATCGCTAGTCCTTATTGGAACCAACCTAAGCCACTTGGGAAGACATTATAATTTATGTCTTAGAGCGGAAGGTGTGGTGATGGAGCTCAATCTCTTCATCACTGCCACCTCAGCGTCACATCAGCATCTCACTTCTTCACAACTAACCACAACAAACCACCCTCCCTCATAACAAACCTCAACCTCTTCATTTGGGGCCCACTACTTCACACACAAATCAAATAGTATCCATTGGTTTGTCAGAAATCCATCTTCGTCGTCATCATGGCGAGATGCCCCACGGCGAAGGACGCTGGTGTGGCGGCGGCCCACGGCGAAGAGCCACGTAGGCTCACGGCGAGCTACAACGACTCCATACCTTCCGATCTTATAGACCAACTGAGGGGGCGTTTCTTTTTTTTTTAGCTAAAGGATCAGGTGGGTACTATATTTATATGAACCACTTAATGGGAAAGAGTTAATATTTTTTGTCTTAAAAATACATATCAATTAAGGAAAATAATGGGTACTACTTAGAAAATAAATAATATTAAATGTATTTGTGGACCCATTCATTTAGTTAAGGGGAAAAAAAACATACCCTAAGAGAAATAGCGGATCCTATTTAAAAATAATAATAGTATTAAATAGGTTTATAGACTAAATCCCTTAGCTAAAAGAAAAAGAAACACGTCCTGAAACTCAATTTCGATTGTTGAAACTTACCATTTACCATATTATTTTTCTTTAGCTTTTAACAAAAAATGGTGTTTATTTCTCTAATGTGTTGAGAAGTAGATTATTGCTCCCAATTAGTATAGATTTGAATCGTCAAATCTTGTTCATTAAAAAAAAAGAAAAAAAAAAAAGGAATCGTGAAATCTAAAATCAATAAAGAGGGGTTAGTGTTTTTTTTAAAGACTAATTATGCACGCACAAAGTTTTTCTTAAGTTTCTAATTTTATATTATTATCAATTAAAATACAAACAAATTATAATACTTGTTGCATTAAAAATAAGAAATCTTTTATATATATAATAAAACAAAACTATAAGTGGGGACTTTTGCATTTCAAAAAAACTCAACCTTCCCTTATTAAGTAATATTTTATATATTTATTATTATTTTTATTTAAAATATTTACTAAAAAAACTCAAATATTCTAGATTTGGCAATAGTTAAAAAAAAAAAACGTTCTTATATATAGTCAAGAAAAGAAAAATATACATAAAAGTTTAAGTGTCAAAAGTATACAGAAAAAAACTTAGTAAAAAGCGGGAGTAATTTTAAAAATATTTGTGTCTAATGTAAAAAATAAAAAAATCACCTGCACATACATACACCTTCCAATATGTGTAAATTTAAGATTAAAAGGCTCTTTCTCACCTATTGCCCTACATCGACACATGAAAAAAAAAAAAAAAAAAAAAAAAAAAAACCCTGCTCCTAATTAATATAATTAAATTAATTATAAGGTTTATATATCAACAATTTATAAATATATAAAATAAATAAATTAGTAATTGATTTAAAAAAAACAATATATAAAAATCCACGCGTGCACGGGTATTATAACTAGTTATGTATAATCGTTTATTTAAAAATAATTACCAATACAATCATAATAAATTACTAGTTTACTGACTGTTACTCAAAAATTTAACTTTTACACTGTATTTATGGTCCTTGCGCACCACTTTTATTTCTAACCATCTACAAGATGGCACGTTGAAAATACTACACGGAAATTAAATTTTGGTGCCCTATAAATGGTTGTGTACCAAGTGGGTCCAAGTGACATTTTGGGAAGTGATTTACACATTCACACAATTGATTAATGCACTCAAATTATGACTGTCTTGACATTTGTATCCTCATATCATTTTTATTTATTTTTACCCTATAAGGTTATATATTTCAAAACACTCATAATTTGAGTATGCCAATAAATTATAAGAGTGTGCAAATCACTTCCCTTTTTGGTAATGTTGTGGCAAAAGTTTTCAATATTCATTCTTTTTGGTTCTTTAAATATTTATTGCTTTGAAAAATGTTAGAAAGGCTTTGGACTACCCCAACCATACTCTTTTTAGACTTATTAATGCCCTTTTGTACTTGTTACCCTAACCATTCATTAACACGGCTATCTTCATCTCTAACAAGACATAACGATAATTTTTCCTTTGAATCATACTGAATTTTGTATTTGTTACAAACATTGATTACTAAATGACTATTTCTTTTTCTTTTATTTAAGGAAATATATATAACATTTGGATAAGAAAATCTCAACAAAATCTCAAATGGATAAGTAAACCTATATGAAAAACTCAACTTGGGCACCAAATATGACGTGTCGTCATTCATCTAAAAATTAAATTTGTTGCAAAATAAAGTTTATGGTGCGCAAAAAGCTTTCGTTGGGCACCAAATATGACGTCTCGACCTATCATTCGTCTAAAACTAAATCTGGTGCCCAAAATGGTACCCTTAGGCACCAAAGTATATGTGGCAGATTCTGATTGGTCAATAAATTAATTATGGTGCTCAAGATAATCTATCATTATTTTTAATTATGGCAGCAAAGTATATAATGCGCAAAACTTGATCCTTGCGCACAAAAATGTCCAAAATATCAAATACGATTAGAATACATTCTTATACGGAAATACACTAGTAAATACAAACATTTATCCAAATCACACTTTTATTTATTTGTTAGCAACATATGCAAGATATTGTATCTTACTTCAAACCATTTTTCTAGATATTTTCTTCCATCTTTTCAAAGGACCCAGGTGGAAAGAAAGGTAAAGCTAACATGAAAGAAGCAACAAAGAGCCTTGGAAGTGCAAAGATTACAGAGAGCTGCTCAAAAATAACAGTTGGTGACTTGATAAGTGCGAGAAAAGAAACATGATGGCCTCTGATATCTTGTGCATTGTTTATGAACAGGTTAGGAAATCCATCATCAAAACTCATTAAACATGATATAGCATGTCAACTTCATTCTATATATATACATCCATCACTTCGTTAAACAAAAACCATAAGAATTCTGATAGAAAGAAACTAATGTAAATAGAAAACACAATAAGTAGTAAAAAGAAACCAATCCAGAAAACTCTATGGTCATCTAAAGCTATATTGTATGAACAAATAGCATAAATTTGTAACACTATATGTTGATTTATACACAAGGCGAAACAAATATCCCTTTGCAATTCGAATTTTTTTTCTTCATATATTCCAATACCAACATCACAACAAAATGCAAACATAAAAAATAAGCAACCGAAACATTCATATCAAACAAATTTAAGTGAAGAACTATAACCCAGACCATATACATTCCTTCTTAATTTTATGTTATTGAAGACGGTTCAAGCATAAACACGGGAAAAATCAAACAAAATATCTCATCTAATTTAACAACCCACAACACATATATCTTTACTACATAAAATAGAAAAATGGTAAAAGGTGAAAGTGGAAATTGAAAGTTGAAAGTTGAAAGTCGAAAGTCGAGATTGGATGTTGAAACCAATTATCTTTAATGCATTGTTGAATGTTGAGGAAATAATTATCATATGTACTATAATTACCATTAAATTGTCAATTATTTAACTACATGTATATAATTACCATTAAAATGCAAACTAATATTAAATGGAAACAAATTCGGCATACTTAATGTTGGAAAGTCAATACATTTTTTTTATTATTATTATACATACAAAGCATGTATCCATATTTTTGAAACTTAAAAAGTGAGTAATGTTAAATTTCTAAAATTCCTTTCAAACTAAAATTTCTTCATAAAAATTCAAAGAATTTGTCTTTAATGAAATAGCTACCATAACAATTCACACCTAAAATTTCAAAGAAATGTATGACAAATTTTGACAACTTTTACTAATGTAATTTCCCAAAAAAAATATTAATAATAAATATAAAATAAAATAAAACAAAATAAATTTAATTTATTTAATCTTAACACTAATAATTTCTAAAATTTTATCAACATATTCTATTTTATAAGGCACCATATTACAACTTATTTTTTATTGTTATGTTAGTTCATAGTGTGTGTATCATATGCGATCTCTGTTATTAAATATTGAAATGTGTACAATGACCATATGATTTTTAAAAAATATTATTTTGATATTTATATATAGTTGAAATTGCAGGGATATTGTTGTGAATAACTTGAATGTTTACAATCACAAAACATTGTATCGATTTATTATTTAGTCAAGGGGTTCATTTTTTTGTTCTTTTTCTTGCGCATTAAATACATTAAATACAAATATGTTTCCAAATATTGCTATAATGATGGTGATTGATTGGTGCTTTTATCTTTGATTGTTCTGGCGCATTAATTTCAAAGATATTATACACAATTTCTTGAAATAATTCGGTCAAAATATATTATACAACCGGTGTATATATTTTCGTTAAGTTTCTTAGGTTTGAAGTTTTTTTAATTGGGTTAGATCTCATGCCTTGATGGATGAAAACTACAAAGTGAAGCCAATCAAAGAGTTCGGTCAAAGAGGAATCAACACCTCATATGCCGTGTACTAAGAAATTTTACATGTCGAGTAACGTGCATTGTTAGTTATCTCATAATTGATGTAATGCTTTATTTTCAGTTTCAATAAATATTTTTATATTTTCTTTGATACATGTTAAGAATTTTTGCTTCAGTTGAATTATCGCATGTTACGAAACGCTTACCACAATATCGCATATCGTTAATTATCTTCCGCTAGGAACCGCTGCCGCTAGGCGCGGGTACTCGTCTAGTCGCTTTAAATTCTTCAAAAAACAAAAGTATAACAAAACCCACTCACATAAGAAAAAAAAAAACTATTAGATCTTAAATAAGTGGAAAAACGAAAAAAAGAAAGTGTCACTGGAACGACAGACTGTGAACGGTCGATCTCATGAAACTGGATCACTTTTTCCGGTCTGATTTCTTGCAGGTATGTGTCTTGATGGTAACTTGTGGATGAGGCAGTACATATTGTGTCAATGATTCTGGAATGTCCTCGTTATCCATAGTAATAGGCGGTGGAAAAAAACAACCGAACCTAATACATCTGGATCAGTCGCGACGGATCAATTTTGGCAAAAAAAAAATGGCGGGAAAAACCTATAGAAAAACGACGTTGTTTAATTACCCTATAATATATACTTATAATTCGGCTTGTTTGGTTGGAAGATTTACATATAGTATTGTGAGGCGGTGATTAATTTTATTACCCGAAATCGAATCATACTAGGTGGATAACCGGATATATTGTTACCCGCGATTCGGGTCACGGTTAACCATTTTATACGTTTAATTGAGTTAAACCGTATGCACAATAGCATGATCTATAATGCAAAATGTCATTTTAGTAAAATTAATAACATTGAATAGATTAAAGTAATTATTAAATTTATTCCGTCACAATAATTGCATTCAAATATTAAACATAAATAACAGATAAACAAAAGTTATTTATTCAACATTTATAGGTAACAATCATATTAATTAATTTTCACACATAATATTTAATAAAGGTTGAGAAAAAAATGTTATACAATAAAAGTAGTGCAATAATATAATCAATAATTGTACAATAATTGAATATTTATTTTAAAACCTTTATAAACTATACTCGGTTCGATTCAATTAACCACGAATATCTAAAAATAAAAACCGGAACTGAACTTGATAAGTGGGTTTTTACGGTTTCCCTTTGAGCGGGTCGACTCGTCGATTTCTAGGTTGTTTTGAACACCCTAGTGTTTGGATTAGATTACTTGAGCCTTATTCTTTACTACCTTATAATGCATTTAGGACATTCCCTAAATAGCAAAGCTTAAAATTCAGACTTTGTAACTTACTTATTATGAAAATATAATGTCTCTTGCTAAATTAATACATACACATGCTTAGCTTAAAAGTTAAGCCAATAATTGTAACATTAGTAGTCATTGAATACAGAATTTAAAGTCCCTTCAATATTTTTAAAGCCCACTTTTATAACTTTAAAAGCCATGTATTGTAACAGCCTCATTCTTGCAGCCGATTAAATGTATTGATTAGTACAAAACGGGTATAAAAACCCACAAATAAACACACACAAAAGACCAATCATATGTCACACTCTCTCTCAAAAACGTAAATTGCCACTCTTGTGCTAAATAGCAACCGCCACAAACTCAATCTGCCACCACAGCTAACGGCATGTGTCAGCATCACCACACCTTGACATGGTCTAGGTGGCCTTCGCTCGCCAAAACTTTTAGTATAATCGAAAAACATTGCACGCCAAAAAAATTTAGTTTCAGGGTACCCGACACCGCAACGTGCGGGTACCCTGCTAGTATTTATAGAATGAGATTATGAGTTTATGTTGTTCGAAAACGTAGTTCATATGTTGTGTGAAAACATAGTTTATGAAATAGTGTTTGGATTAGCTTACGTTGTTTTGAAACGTAATAAGTTGTTAGAAAAAAGTTCAATATAGAACTCATATTTGTCATAAAACTAATAAACCAATCCTAGCCACTCATTTATTTTATTAAAATATAAAAAATAAACTTTCACATTTTTTTTAAAAAATTAAATATCTCACAAACCCTTACGTCAAAAAAATCTTACCATCTCGACGAGAACTAAATTATCTTTCTATAGATATGCATTGTTATATACTTTTGACGAATTTTTTTTTAAAAAATTTCGCCCAGAAAAATCACATGTGATTAATAAAAATCACATGTGATTTGTTAAAATCATATGTGATTTGAATTTTACGAATCATATGTGATTTTTACAAATCACATGTAATTTTTCTGGGCGAAATCTAAAAAAAAAAAAAAAAACTTCGTCGAAAGTATATAAAAATGCATATCTATAGAAAGGTAATTTAATTCTCGTCACGATGGCGTATTTTTTGTAGCTTGAAGATTTACTGTTTGCAAGATATGTTGTTTTAAATAAAAGATGGAAAATAATTTTTTATTAATTTAGATAAAAAATAGATGAGTATGATTGGTTCATTGGTTGTATGACAAATAGGAGTTGTATATGTATCTCAACTCTAAGTTGTTAAGTGGTTGGTAATATGTCGGTAAAATGATTAAAAAAAAGAAAGAACGTACTGTTAAAATAAGTTACGAAAGAGATACGAATTAAACTTTAAACCCCTAAAAAAAGCCACACAACCAAGGCTTCTTTTTTAACTACTAAAATAAGCACATAAGCTAAAACCGAACGAATTATCCAAACATCAAAATTGAGCTTATGGCACTTTAAATAAATGGTATATATGATTTTGTTAATATTCGTAACTTGACCCATAGATAATTTGACAAAAAGTTTAATTATCTTTCATTGACAACACAAATTAAATCTACATGAAAATAAGAATTTAAAATAGTTGGAAAAAATGATTTATAAAGGGAGAATGCATACCATGAAATGCGACTTGCACTTTTTTAAGTCTAACGAGGAAGTTGATATTGTATGGACAGGGAAGGTGTCGATTAATAAGCTTTAATGTTATAGCTTTCGAACAAACAGAAAATTATCGGATCCAAAATCTACTATTTTGTTGTCGAAATATCAAAGGCAACTGGACACCGGGCAAATGAGCTTTACATTGTTTGAGTGGATCGGTGGTTTAAAATTTTAAATCTAACCTGAGCTTCAAATTCCATTAAACTATTTTGCATTTGTTAATCGTCTTCATGCTACTATTTATACAACGAGACGCAATAATCAGAAAGTTATAACTTTTGATTTAGTATTCGTTCTCTACAAACAAATTACAGAAAAGATTGACCAGGCCAGTGGTTTATTTGGCAGCTTGATTTTTAAAACGATCAAGTAGGAAAGGGTATTAAGGTCCTTAAACCGAAAAATACAAGACATGATGAACAATAATGTGTTACTTTTTTTCTTTCTCGCGATGATATTATTAGCTTTGGAAATGTTTACAAAGATATAAGTCGATTCGCATTGTGCAAGTATCCAGACCATTTGAAAAAAAAAATGTGGCTGTTGATAATTTCTTGTATTTCGCTACATTTTTTTTAGTTTGTTGTATGAAGTTTCACTATTATTATCTCGTTTATATATACAGTAAACTTAAAACGGGTCAAAAAGATCAAGTATGCCCGCTGTTTTAATTTTCACAGGTTTCGACATATGTAAATATTTGATGAATATGACAGTTGTTGGAGACCACCAGATGTAAAACAAATATGAGGTTAATTTCTTGAAGTGACAACAGTTTCGCCGCGCAAGACAACAAAAGTTTTGCTCACTGAGAAAGGCCGTCGACTAGTTAGAGTTGGCATCATCCTTGCACATTTTTGTTGGAGTATAAGTATATTCTATTGGACCTGACAGGGGAGAGTATTCCTTGCGAGTTGGATCCTCAGCAGCCGAATAAAGCTATACATACAACATAAATTTCATATCAGTTCTTTGTGGGTGAATAACTGTTAGAAAATTGTGTAGGGTGTGTGATGATCCTGGATATCTTACTAGAATCGTGTTGAGTTCACTTTCTGTATAAAGTATTTCGACCCTATATATGGCTGGGTTGCACGAAATCTCTATCGAGATAATTCTAGAAGAGAAACACTTTGTGTCTAGGCACAAGATCACAAAGCATGAACAAGAGAGGAATTGTATGTGTGTTTTTCGTCTGTCTAAATGAGACTAATGGATGTGTTTATAAAACAGATTCTAGATGACGGTTATGTAGTTAAAGTTGGTTGAAACCGACTTTCTGAACTGTTTTTTTTCAACAGTCACACTGGTTGGGAAAAACCGTTTGGGAAAAACAGATAACTTACTTGGAGCAATAAATATACCGTTTGGGGCGCTGCCCCTTCACCTCGCAAGGGGCTGCATTTTAGTCATGGTCGAAAACATATTAGCTCAACGAGTGTGCACTCCACACTTCCCTAAATGGCCGTCGATGAGACTAAAATCACCAACAATAACACATACAAATATAAACTGATTATTAAAGAAACACGCACCTTTGGCTCGGGGGAAGTCCAAAACTTATCACTACTGTGATCCGAATGGTTCATTGGTACTCCACAGCAACATGTGGCAGTTGGCGAATAATTTGGTTCGGGAAAAGTCCAAACGTTATCACTCCCAAAATTAGTCAAGAGACTATCTTTGAATTGGTTCTTAAACTCTGTACATACAAAACATTAACGTTAAAAATAATCATTGACATATTAAAATTTATGCTAGATGGATCCACTATTCCACTTTACAAACAAACTCAAATTAGCTCATCATTAAGATATTGAAAAGTACCGTCAGCTTCGAGATTAAGCTTTTGATTATGGCCTTCCAGTGACAAATTTTGGATTCGGTTTATATCTGCATGTACAATTTCAAACTTAAGTATTTATAATGTGATGGGTTTTGCTAAACATAACCGTTAAGGCTGTATTTAAGAGTTGAAAACATGCAAATATAATGATACATTAAGGTGTAGTACAAAACTAACCAAAGAGATAAGAACATACCATTATCAGAAAGGGGATCAGGGTGTGCCCGCCAATTCATACCTTTTTGTGGATCAGAAACAGGATCATTCTCACGAATAGGATCCATGGATTGGAATCTGCAAGAATTGAAAGAAACATCAAATAAATCTCTTATCAATCTAAACAAAATCATATATATAACACATGCACAATCGCGGGCGGAGTCAGAAAGTTATGACTTTAATGATTTTTCGTAACTACACTACAAATCAGTTCGTTAGGTTTACACTATAATTTTTCTCGCTAGAGGCGCATGCCCACCCTGTCCTGTCTCCGCCTAAATGTATCCAAATACTTTGTGTCGTGGTTTCGTACCTAATTTACGATACTCACTGGTTTTTGATCGATCGATTGACGGAGACAAAGAGAGAGATAGCTGCGTTTTTAGATTTGTTTGTGGTATTGTAATAAGACCAACCTATAACGTTTGTTTTACTTTTATACTTATAGACAGTGGGCTTTTAATGGGCTTATCTTTGTTGGTTGATACATGGCCCAAAATTATCTATCTATATATTATTACATCGTATATGATGGTGTTTGGATTAGCTTACTTGAGTCTTATTTAGAGAATGAGTTTATCTTTATCTTTACTATCTAAAATGGAAAAATGGTCAAAGGGGAAAAGTGAAAACTTGAATATTGAATATTAAAAGTCAAAATTTTTGAAACCTACTCTTGAAAATTGGTCAAACATTGAAAGTGAAAAACTGATTTCTCGTGCAGTAACATATTGAATCAATCTAATGACGGAAAGTATTAAAGGTGAAGTTGAAACATGGCTGGAAAATTCAAATTGAGGAAAGTATTGAATATGAAGTTGAAATCTATCTATGGAAACTTCTTTATTCCATTCCAAACCTAACACATTAAACAAATGAAGCGTACACACTACCTTCTTTCTCATATATCCTTCTCTTCCATCTGATCCTAGCACAGACAAGAAGAACACACTCGAAAATTTTTATATTTCACCCTCATTACTGCCGCCACTATAACCCTAATCACCGCCGCCTTCTACCGTGCCTCCATGTGTTGGTTGTTTCGGTTGTTCATGAGGTTTTGGTTTATTTGGTGGTTTTCGGTGTGCTTGGTGGTTTTGAGTGTGCTTGGTTGTTTGGAGATATGTAAAGATCTATCTCAGAGTAGGTTTTCTTGTTTTTGCTTACTACTGGTATGTTTGTGATTTATTTTTGTTTGATGGTTTCTGCGAGTGGTAGAGTTTTGTTAAGATCAACATGATATTTTATGGTTTTAGTTTCTTTGGTTGTTTTAAGAACCTTTAAGATTCATTTGATAACAGATTTGATGAAAAATATATTTTTTAAGGTTTGATGTGTGTTTTGTTCGCCGGAATCTATAGCCTCATTCGTTGTGGGTGTATGTGGTAAACCGGTGTACATAATTATCAAAACAAATTTCGTTTATATATGTTAAATTTGTGTTTAGCTAGATTAAAAGAGGCTACTAAAGTTTCTCTTTTTGGTTGTTTTTTTTCTGGATATTGTTTGCTTGGTGGTGATGATCTTTTGAGTTTGTGGTTTGGTTAGGCAAAATGGACGGATGGTTGAGTGCGAGATTGTCTCGGTTTAGCAACCTCTATTAATGCAGCCAAGCCATTAATTCTATTTATTTTTTATAAAATATCTGAGCAAAATTGTTAATAGATCTAGAATTATAGGTTCTTTTACTTCATTTTAATTTGAAAGTCTTTTTCTTGTATATTGAGATGCTGGTTTGATTTTCTTAGATATGAAAGTTAAGGATGGTTGTTGGTTTCTAGAGTTTTGATTTGGTCATGCATGATGGTTGGATTTGTTTTGAATCTTTAGTGGTTTTGATTAGTAAAGATTTGTGTTCTCTGGATTTTTGGTAGTTTGGGTGGATGTTGGTGTTTTGATTAGTACATGTTTGATTCTTCGTAATTTATATATTTTGCAATAAGCTGAGACCAAGGATGTAATCGATTAGTACATTGATACAACAAAAATGTTTGTTTATCATCTATAAAAAACCAAATGATGGTTAGGTGTTAATAATCTTTTATAAACAAAACAAGAAACATTGATACCCCTCAATCTTTTATAAACAAAACAAGAACTATTGATTATTTTTGTCTTGAAAAAAGCACGTAGACAGCAAAAACATTGGCAAAAGTAAAATAAATAGGAAAGGCAAAACACAAGATAACTTGAGTTATCGTATGTTATTTGATACATTTTATTTATTTATTTTGTAATTTGAGTTATCGTATGTTAAAATATTATTTATTTACATTTTAGTTATATTACGTTTTATGTATAAATGTAACAAGAAATATTTAGTCACAGCCTCACAAGTATAATTGTTTGCAGGTAAAATCTCATTGCTATGCACGAGTACTCGTCTATAGTTTCTACAATGGGTATTTGAAATTTAATTTATATGGAATAGTTGAAATTTAGATTTAAAGAACTTAAGGTTTAAAAGCTCATTGGTCCAATATAGCTTCCAGATGTCTTTATTGTCATTACAATTTCGCATATCGTTAATTGTTTGCCGGAAGTAGTATTGCCTTTTTGAACGTTATACAAAACACTTACCACAATATCGCATATCGTTAGTTGTCTGCCGCTAGAAACCGATGCCGCTAGGCACAGGTATTCGCCTAGTAGGTAAATATGGGTTTATGTTGTTTGAAAACAAAGTGCATGACATAGTGTTTAGATTAGCTGACGTTGTTTTGAAACGTAATAAGCTCTTAAGTGGTTGGTAACGTCGACTTATGCTGGTAAAATGACTAAAAAGAGCGTACTGTTAAAACAAGTTATGAAAGAGATATGAGGGCGAGATGGTAAAATGAGAATATTAATAAATAAACCTCTAAAAAAAGCCTAACAATTGGGGCTTTTCAAATCATAATTTTTTTAACCCCTAAAATAAGCCTATAAGCTTAAACCGAACAAATTATCCAAACACCAAAAATGAGCTTATGGCACTTTAAGCTTGTGGTAAGTCCATAAGCTGCTGAAATAAGCCAAGCCAAATATGTGATGATTTAAATAAATGGTATATATGATTTTGTTAATATGCGTCTTTCTATGAAACTTAAAGTCACCACTTCACTAAGACACTCCATCTATCTTGACTAGGTCTGACCAAATTTACCCGAAAACCGACTCGAATCGACAAATTATCAAAACCGGACCGGATCGAATCGAACCGACCTTTTTCAGTTCAGTTTGGATTTTGTATATTTATTACGGTTTTTGTCGGCTTTTTCAGTTCGAAACCCCAAAATCGACCCGAACTGAATTATTCGGTTCGATTTTGGTTTTGATATCTATTTCTCGGTTCGCTTTTCGCTTTAAGTTTTTCCCTTTGCGGTTTTCAGGTCGAATCGGTTTTTGTCAGTTCGAGTGAATCTGACCCGATGCTCACCCCTAATCTTGACTTAACATCAAAATTACATCTATCTTATCATAACTTAACCCAAGGATAATTTGACAAAAAGTTAATTATCTTTCATTGTCAACACAAATTAAATCTGCATGGAAATAAGAATTTAAAATAGTTGGAGAAATGATTTATAAAGTTGGTGCTAGATATTGAAATCGAGAAGGCATGAAACATGACAATGATTTAAAGCATTCCGGTTTAGACACTAGATAGAATACTCGCGCAAAACAACGATTTCTAGCGATAAATAATAATGCTTGTGATATTGTGATTCTGGTTTATCTTTTATGCAAAGTGTGTATATATTTTTTTGAAATACAAAGCGTATGTTTTTTAAAATTAATATAATGTGTGTTTTTAAAAAGTTATCAAGTTTAAAAGGTAATTAAAAGTATTTTAGGCAAACAAGTTTCAAGATTCAAGAAAATAGATACTCTTTATCGGTAGTAGAGAAAAGATATGTCAATACCAAGTGAAAAATGCCTGATTTAGTGAGATTAAACATTTAAAGACTACTATTTTAATTATTGGGAAAGGCATGAAACTTAACAATGATCTAAAATAAGCATTGCAATATATGTAGACATATGTCAACACCATCGACAACTTATTCTAATAAGTTGTCGGATGTTCAATTCTAAACTGCAAAAGATTTTTCTAATATTGGTCCACTGAGTACATGTTAAATTAGGGGTGAGCAAAATCGACCGAATCTCGAATCTCGAATCCCGAATCATGTTAGTCGGGCTTGTCGGGGTCGGGAGTCGGTTTCTGTTTTCCGGTTAGTCGGGTTTCGGGCTTGTCGGGATGAGCCGAAAACCAAAAAACAACAAACAAAACCGATCAAACCGACCGATCCCGTCCCGTCCCGACTGTCCCGAAACCGAACCGAGCTTAATCGGGTCGGGACTTGGTTTGTGTTTGCCGACTTGTCGGGATTCGGGTCGGGCCGGGTCGGGATCTGCCCGATGCTCAGCCCTATGTTAAATTACATATAAAAGTAAGGTTCAAGTTGATTAAATCATAAAATACATATATCCATTATAAAAGGTTTACGAAAAAGTTTAAAATCTATCAAAAAATTTATCCTTTATTTCAACCATACTTAGGGTGCGTTTGTTTTGTTGATAGGTTTGGAATGTGATTTGGATTTGGTATATGATTGAAAAAACAGGAAATGTATGATTGTAATAAAGTTGTTTGTTTTATAAATTTGGATATGAGATTAAAATTTATATTATTAGTTTATTCAAAGTAGGCATAATTTCATGTATATCCTTGTAAATTTCAAAAATTACATATGTATCCTATTTACCAGTTTTTTATGCATAAAGTACAATGCTTTTAATGCATAAAAAAGATATATATGTAATTTTTGAATTTTGCAAGAATATATATGTAAATGCCCCTTAAAAGTAAATTGTGAAAATAGAGTGAACATGACCCACAAGATAAATGAGTAATGAAACTTTTATGATTGGAAAAAAGTACTAGCAGGACGAAGAAAAAAAAAATAATGAGAGATCAAAAATTTGTGGTGGAAAAAAGACACCTACGTGGGCCCTTAGGGAATGGCTGTTAAAAGACACCAAATTAGGGTGGTTTGAGTTTATAGGTATAGATTCATAGATTGATTTCCAAATCTTTAACCAAACGTTTTATATTGGTGTCATTGTCATTGTAGCATGCAAAAACTCATAAAACAAACGACACCTTAGCTTATGGTTTATATTTGTGTGGTATGAAAAAGTTCAAAATTCTAAATTGTTTCATAATTTAACGCATGTGTGTTATAGTTGAACATTTGATAATTGTAAAAAATTTATACATAGTGGTAATAAGTTTATAGTATCAAAAGTTTTTATAAATTGATTATTGGGATTATGTATTGCTAGACCGCCCAACTATTAAACTTTCTTCCTTTAGACCACTCATTTATTTAATTTAACTTATTGGCCACCCAAATATGTGTTTGTTGTCTTTTATACTGATCTCCGTTCAATTTCTTGTCAAAAATTTGTACAATTTGAAGGACGAAGCTACATATACATATCAAAACTATAAAATTAGAAATTCAAACGTAAAAGATTAGTTAAAATATCAAAAATCGCTTTTGACTAAATGAAGTTACACTTAAATAATGAGTAAAACTCATATTGTACATTTATATAGTTATTTGTGTTGTTTTAATATGTTACATTTAGTTTTATTCTCGTTGTTTCAAAAAATTTCGAGAAAAACATATCCGAAATTGGTATAAAAGAAAGCAAACACATAAATCGATGACCTATATGTTAGTTTTGATAAATGAATGACCTAAATGATAAAAGTTTAATACTTTAATAGCCTCCCACTACGTAATCTCTTCATTATTTGACATGTTATAAACATATTTAAAAACTCTATTAATCTGAATGCTCTAACCAAGGTAATTTTAACTATAATTAATGTTTATTAAATGCGTTTTTTTAGAGCTTGCAAAATATGCTCAAAGCAAAAAGATAAATTAAAGACTAAAATACACCGTTGGTCCCTAAACTTGTAGTGGAGGATCGCGATGGGACGAAACCGGGCATAATCATCGCCACCGGTCCAAACAGTAGCGATTAAATGCCAGAATGGTCCCTTGACCACTAACACCTATGTCAACGACTCTTTTCTGTTAGTTTCACGAGGGTAATATAGTCCAATCACATTTATAACTCAACCTAGTTAATTATGAGAAACGGTTTACCATATACCATCTTGATTGTTTCCCGCCTTCTTCACACAACCCTCGCACACACTTTAACAATGGCAGACAAGGAGCTTACTTGTACGGATGTAACTGATGAGATGGTAAAATATGTGAAGGCAAAATTTGATGATGAGTGTGGGAACATGTCTTCTAAGACCACTAATTCGAAAGGTTCCACTTCCCAGGCGTCCAAGGCTTCCGCTCCCAAAGTTGTACTTGGTCTTGTAGCGGCTGTGGGATGCTCCAGCACAAATAGGAATGAGTGGTATGTGCCTCCCCCTAAGGACCTCAAGTCTCCCCCCATGAATAACAAGCCTCCCATCAAGAAGTTCACCTGTTATTTTTAGTTGTTGATGTAATGAAGATGTATAGTTTTTGCCTGATGATGGTTACTGAAAACGATACTTGTTAACATGTATGTTTTGCTTCATATGGTGTAATTAGGTGGTGGTGTAGGTATATTTTGGAAATGTTGTTTTCTTTTTGTAGTTTGCGCTTGCATATCCAGTTTAGGTGGGTGCTTGGGAAAACCCATTTTGACTTATAAGGTCAACATAAACCAAATTATTAGAGGATACGAAACCGAATTGTTAGTTTTTAAAATCTCGCTTGTTTGACTTATAAAGTCAACAGATTCAAATTGTAACCAAAATTCAATTATTATAACAAAAGAAGCACACACATATCAGTTAAAGCTACATTTAGACTGAAAGACAACATAACATTTCTTGCTAGGAATTCACTGCGATAAATGACTAGTAGGTGATCCATTTGCTCTTTCAGTTGCAGGTGCTTCACGTGGTGTTTGGCTTGGCCGAACTCCACTGGCTATTTCAGTTGTAGGTGGTTCACTTTGTTCTTCATCACCGCTCAAGGATGCACCAACACTAGTAGGTGCAGAAATATGTAGACCCATCACATATCCACCACTATCTCCTGTGGTTGTGTTTTCCCTTGTAACACCATCTCTACCAGTATAAGATGTGTTTCCCCTTATCTCAAGGCACACTGGACAAACATACCACATGAAAGCTCTATAAGGTGGACGCCTTGCAAAAAAGGTCAATCCAGCCCTGTTTTCCCTTTGAAGCCAACAGTCAATGCATACCATTTGACAACCATTTTCTACATCCATGGTGATAATATGTTGGCATGATAAACAATTGCTGACTTAAGATGTGTTATATAAGTAGATGGGAGTTGTGGTTGTTGAACAAGTAGATAAGGAGTAAAGACAACATAAATTCTTACAAGCTAGTCAACTTATAAAGTCAACAAAAAAAACAAAAACATGTTGAAACATAATATTGTCGATATTACAAAATGGCTAGAAGAGTAGAAGCCTACAGCCTTAGAAAACTGCTAGAATTTGTTACTTTCAGAGCGTGAATTTTATCCAGCACATATGGATGTCTTAGATATAACTCTTCCACAGACACTCCATAGTAAGCTGCCTCATACTCTGCATCTTGAAGCCAATTTTTTCTCTCCCATTCCTCTTCAATTATTTTGTACATTCTCTCCTCTTCCAAAAACTGCTGGAATGCTTCTTCATCCAACCTGGACTGCTCTTCATTTTCCTCCAAATTTCTGTGTTCTTCTTCTTGCTCGTAAAGAGCATCATACATCTCTTGTTCCATAGTCTTTCTTATATCCTCTTCATCCATCCACTTCAAAAGTAATACATTTGTACATCAACTAGAATGTAAACACACTAGAACAATCGTTATACAAATGACAATTAAATGAATACATGTTGCCTTCTGCCATCACAATGCCTTTTTCTACCTCGAACCATACTTTCCTTTGTTGGTTTTGGTACCTGATCCTTGTGACAGCTAGACTTATTATGTCCAACAGTTTGACAATTGGAGCATTTAATCTGTTTACGAGCTCTAGATTTACCCATTTTGACTCAATTTCTCTGAAAGGGTTGGGTTTATGTATTTGAATTCAAATTTGTGGTAAAATGTGAGAATAAAGTGCTTGCTATAAGTTAATGCAAGACTGGATAGGGGACTAAAACCTGTGTCCCCTACACTCTAAATCTGTTTGACCAAGGACCATAGTTCCACCAACACCCAATACAATCAAAACCATATTACAACTCTCTTACACGAATACAACAATTAACAACATACTTAACGAATTAAAACAGTAGAACATAACATATAGATTCATTAACTTCATATTAAAACACTAGAACTTAAATATTCAGTACATATTTTTCCAAAAAAAAAAGGGGAAAACATAACCATAGCATTTCCTTCTCAACACTTCCTAAGATGATCAAGGAAGTTGTTCCTGTCACACACCTGTGAGTGTGTCTGACAGATCATCCTCCGTATCTCCAACGCCTTCAACACATTAGCCTTTTGCCTGTTGCGAAGATCCTCGATAACCTTGTAGTTCATCACCGTAGTTCGAAAGCCTTCGATCTCAGAGATGTATTGTTGGGTTTCCTTCATACCCCGAATCAAGTCAGTCAAAATGTTTTGGAGTCCTTTAGCAATTTTGATGTCCTTATCATTTTCTCTCTGATAAAAGAGAGAAATCGAGTCAAACATGTAGTCGGAGTTCGAAGATTTGGCGAGTTCTTCAAGTAGTGGGAAGTCAGCCATTGGGAGGTTGTTTCTTGTGATTGTTGGTATGCAAATGATATAGTGTATTAACCAATAAATAGCAAAAACAACTGGACGTTCCAAATTCAGGGACTAATTGTGAAGTTAGTAAACACAGAAAAAGTCAAGTTTGTGTGACAAAAAATACGCGGGAATTTTAAGTGCAAAAAACGGCTGACTGGCCAAATTGAGGGACCAATTGTGACATTATAAACCTAGTACCCTACAACTTGGCCTTTTGCCTTCCTTGATACGCATATACACAATTAATGTGTTTGGAATCAATAGAAGAACCCAACTAACAAGATCCGAAACCATAAACACTATCATAATAACCCGACCCATTTAACAAAACCCAATTAAAACGAAACCTAACATACATCCACACTCACGTACTGAAACACACATCTAGTCAAACCCATTGTTAAAAAAACAAAAAAGTAAGAATGAAGGACAGAAGCATATTCGTCTCCACGTTTAAGGATGTCAAGGAAGAAGAAGAAGGTGAGGTCCTGTTCAGAATCCACTATAATGGGGTTTTTGATTATAGCCCACTCAGGTATGAACGAGGTTCATTAATTAATCTGTGTGCCTTTACCAGTGATAGGGACATATTTAGTTCAAGCCTTGATAATGTGTTATCAGAGATTAATGAACAAAAATGGGCATTGTTTTTTTGTGATCCTAAACAATCCCTAGAAAATTGTTTGCATTTGATTCATACTGATGTTGATGTTCATACCTTGTTTGGAATGGCTGAAACAAATGACTCAGTTGATATCTTAATAGCCCACAAGCCCCAAAAGTTAGCACAATTTTACTTAAAAAATATCAGTTTTGAAGTTGTGGGTTGGGTAGAGCAGGATGCTAACTTTAGGATGCTTAGTCAAACACCTTTTAGGACTACAAGTCAATGGCAGGGGATCGATAAGAAAAAAATGCAGGGGAGTGGAACTAGGACACCAAGAGTGAAAGGAGGGGTAGTAATCAAGGACGAAGAAGGGGTTGTAGCTAAAAAAGGGACAAAATTAAAGGAAATGGAAAAGGAAAGATGGTTGATGAAGAGGAGGTTTTGCCCAGAAAAAAAGGGAGACAAGTTGTTCAAGAATTTAAGCGAGGTTTAGACGGGAAGGGGAAGGCCAAAATGGTTGAGTTTGCAGGGTTTGATGTTGAGAACTTGCTTGGTTTTGACTTGGAGGGGAAGGCTGAAAGGGTTGGTGGTGCTGCTGCAGATGTTTCAAGCGGTGTTAAGACACCCTTTCGGAGCAAAGAAAAGATTACAAACTGCGTCCTAGCACTCTTCGCCCAAAGGCGACCCTAGGTGATGTTTCAGTGATGAATACCATGTCATGTGTTAAATTCCATTAACCTGTAACACTACAGTTCATAACTTATATGTTTGTAATTTGTATACTTGTTTTAGCAGACAAGGTGGCAGCAGCATCATCAACTTAGGCCTAACAGTTTTGTCGGTTCAACAGTTTCTGGATATCAATCTCATCTGTGTAGATCATTTGAAGATTCAGCAGTTGAACGTTTTGAAGTTGGGCCCAAATTCATCTTCTATATTTTGTAACGAATCAGTAAATTAGCATGTATCAGACAATGACTCCGTAGTATCAGTTATGTTCCAGTTTAATCAAACACTGTATATAGTTGACTGTTATAAGTCAACTAGCTAAGTAGTTGATAATGTATAAATTTGTTTGTTAATCCTGGGTAAATTTCTGTGAGCTATTACTTTCTTTACAAGTTGACTTTTATGAAGTCATACTTAAGTTGTGAGGACTCAGGAACACTGATATTATTTGTTCAAAGAATATCACTTTTTTGTTTTGGTGGAATAGTTCTTGGGTTAGAATTAACTAGGTTGAGTTATAAATGTGATTGGACTATATTACCCTCGTGAAACTAACAGAAAAGAGTCGTTGACATAGGTGTTAGTGGTCAAGGGACCATTCTGGCATTTAATCGCTACTGTTTGGACCGGTGGCGATGATTATGCCCGGTTTCGTCCCATCGCGATCCTCCACTACAAGTTTAGGGACCAACGGTGTATTTTAGTGTAAATTAAATGAGCAAATTTTTAAATGATTTGGCTACATTAACCATTTTTTTTTTTGAAATGGACACATATAGCCTAATAAAAACTTAAATGGGCACTAACGGTCACATTTTTTTTTCCCACAATTGTAGAACATTACGATAGTTTTAAAGAATTTTTTTTATACAATATATTTAAGTTTTTTAATATAAATAAGATATTACATTTAATTTATTTCGTCATTTTAGGTCTTTTATCAAGCGAGTTGTATAACATGTGTCTGTTTGGCCCGTGCCCAATTAGCCTGTAACCGTTTTTTAAGCCCGTGCCATTTTGGCCCGTACATGTGCCCGCTCGGCCCGTTTTGCCACCTCTATTTTTATTTATTTATTTATTTTTTTGATATAAATGGAAACATTCACTTAGAGACAAACAAGATGATTCATTTTAACCATGTGTCTTTTCTTTTTTTCTCGATGGAGGATCAAAGAATATTCTCTCAAGGATACCATATTTAGAATTTGTTACTCAAAATTCTCTATCAAGACCCAAATCACTTCCAAAACATGTTAAAATTTTCTCTCAACTCTCTCGACTTCAATGTCCATAAGCATATGCGAGTATAAAATCATTGTTTTGCAATCGTAATATTTACTTACCATAAATAAAAGCAAGAGTTAACTAATTTTTGGTCTTTGTGGTTGTACCTGGATTCCACTTTTGGTCCATTTATTCAAAAAGTTGCGATTTTAGTCCAAAATGCATAGTTTGGTTCCACTTTTGGTCCATTTTTCTAATGAAGTTAGTTCAGTTAGTTAAGTCATTTGCAACGTTAGTCCTTTATACCAAAGATCTTTTGCAACGTTAGTCCTTTCAGTTAGTTAGTCATTTAAAAAAAATTCTAAAAAAAAAAAAAAAAAAATCGAAAAAAAAATTTAGAAAAAAAAATTATAATTTTTTTTTCTAAAATAAAATTCGAAAAAAATTTCGAAATATATTCAAAAAGAAAACTTTTTTTTTCCGAAAAAAATTCTAAAAAGAAACTTTTTTTTTCCGAAAAAAAATTTTTTTTTCCGAAAAAAATTCTAAAAATATATTCTAAAAGAAAACTTTTTTTTTTTCCGAAAAAAATTTCGAAAAATATTCTAAAAATAAACTTTTTTTAAAAATGTATATACATTGAAAAAACGTTTTTTTAAAAATATATATACATTGAAAAAAATTTCGAAATATATTCTAGAAAAAATGTATATACATTTAAAAAAAAAACGTTTTTTCAATGTATGTACATTTTTAAAAAAAGTTTTTTTTAGAATATATTTCTAAAAAAATTTCCGAAAAAAAAAAGTTTTTTTTAGAATATATTTTTAGAAATTTTTTCGGAAAAAAAAAAGTTTTTTTTTTAGAATATATTTTTAGAATTTTTTTGGGAAAAAAAAAAAGTTTTCTTTTTAGAATATATTTCGAAATTTTTTTCGGAAAAAAAAAAAGTTTTTTTTTTAAAAAAGTTTTCTTTTTAGAATTTTTTTCGGAAAAAAAAGTTTTTTTTTTTAAAAGTTTTCTTTTTAGAATTTTTTTCGGAAAAAAAAAGTTTTTTTTTTAAAGTTTCTTTTTAGAATTTTTTTCGGAAAAAAAAAAAGTTTTCTTTTTATAATATATTTCGAATTTTTTTTCGAATTTTATTTTTGAAAAAAAATTATAATTTTTTTTTTCTAATTTTTTTTTCCGAATTTTTTTTTAGAATTTTTTTTTAAAGGACTAACGTTGCAAATGTTGCAAAAGATCTTTGGTATAAAGGACTAACGTTGCAAACAACCGTTATAAAGGACTAACATTGCAAACGACTTAACTAACTGAACTAACTTCGTTAGAAAAATGAGCCAAAAGTGGAACCAAACTATGCATTTTGGACTAAAATCGCAACTTTTTGAACAAATGGACCAAAAGTAGAATCCAGGTACAACCACAAGGACCAAAAATGTAGTTAACTCTAAAAGCAAACTATTTTTTTTTGAAAGGTAAATTTCATTAAAAAAAAAAAAAAAAAAAAAAAAAAAACCGAAAACGCTATTAATTTAGAGTGTTGATATACACACTACATTTTTTAATTCTTTCACCACTAAATCACATCAATGATGCACACAGTATAATAAAGTTATGCATAATTGGTGGTGTGCACATCAATTTTAGTGCTATGCATATCACCCAAATAAGTACTTTTTCCATCTTTGATATTTAGAAATTTTCTTCACATAATTTAAATTTTATTAGGAATAATTACTACTCTTTTTTGTCTCAAAATGATTATGAAACCGAAAAAAATCGCAATTTTAATAAACTAGACGAGTACATGTGCATATCAACGAGATTTTATAGCAGCACATAGTTATAAAAATAGTTTTTTTAACCGTGTATGCATATATGTTTTTATAAACCGTGTATGTATATTTATTTCGAGATCTTATTTTTCATTTTTTGTTTTGAAAGGTTGTTAAACCATGTTTTGATAAGTTTTAGTTTATTAATTTTCATTTTTACTTTTAAAGTTTTCATGATTCAAGGACAAGGATACATCTTTTATAGATAGTAAGTATAAATAGAGTAAGAATCAGATGAGAAATAAAATTAAAACGAGAAGAATGAGAAGAAACTACAACCGCACATTTCAGATGCACCTGAAAACATAGATGCATCTCCCTTTATATTTCTCTTCCTTATTTGAAATATGTGGCTAATATTTGTTCTCATTCTTCTCATTTCAATTTATCTTCTCATTAGATCCATACCCAGTATAAATATAGATATAAAAAAGAATTTGATATTCTTAGCATTAAGAGGTATACTCTTATCCAGTCACTCAAGACTTGCTTTTATATTCACCGGCGGGAATTATTCAACTGTAAGTTCTTGTGGATATTTGTTTACAAAAAATTTAATAAATTCTTTACATGCTCACTTAATTCTACCAATGTATGTCACTCTTGTTATAGGCCATGCTACACGTGATCAGAACAACCCTTTAAGAAAATGTACCTGCTGGTACACCCGCACCACAAATAACCACAATATATTTTCAAGACCCTTCTACGCTACCGGAGTTTAGAGTGTTTGCAGAATATGTAGCCAAAACGTAAGCCGTTCTCTCTTTTCCGCCTCAACTATAATGTATTAAGATCAACTATATGTGCAAAGCGCTATACATGTGATTTAGGTCAAGATGTCGGAATAGTATTAACCGTACCCAATTGCACATGCATTGAAAACACGATAATCAAATTATTAATCTAAAAAATCATTGCCAAACTTTTACATTCAATTCGTTTTTAGTTGCTGTGAGCCGCTAGAGATTATTGCACCACCTTTTGACTCTAGTTTGGAACACTATCTTGAGACCTCACAAACGAGTGTTGTTCTGCAAGGAACTGAATCATATATCACTGTAAGAATTAATGCCTCTCAAGCTCTTTCACTTTGCCATCTATTGTAACAATAATTATAATACATGATATTATAACTTTGTCACGAAAATTTGTATCCCGGAGGGCTTTCTTTACCTAAAGTTAATCCACTTTTGGATTGGTCCGCAGGGTATGATCTTGTATTGTTTACGCTTCTTCTATTCAAAACATCAATAAACACTTAGAGAAAAACTTTTAAATCAAGGTGTTAATCATAACTTGTGCCCACATCATATTTCCAATCTCAAACCACCCTTTTTCCCAAATTAAAAACCAAAACAGCAAATTAATGTTTGTGTTTCATGTTCCGCAAATACCTCCATGAATAGTAGAATCCTAATAATACATGAAAATGGGGGATGAGCATGAGATTTTGGGTCAGGGGTGGAGATGGGATTCACGAAGAAGAGTATTATATATATATTTGAAAAGTTTAAGGAAAAATGTACCTTTATGGTTGTGGACTGCTGATTCAAATTTCTTTCAACCTTTATGTTTGAAAATTTTAAAAAGTGAAATGTTATTTTGTGAGGTGGACAAAAGTGTTGTACTTGTGAGTCCACAGTTGATTTATTTTTCTTAGTGTACTTTTTGAGTATTTTTTTTAGTGTAGAAAGACCCACATGAGTTATTTTGACTTTTGACTTATATTTTGTGTAGATAATGGTCCCTAGTATGTATGGGTTGGTGCAAGTCTGCTCCAAGTTATTAGAAGCTTGTGTTTTGTGTATTTTTTGGGTTCTTTTTTTTTCCAAAAAAATAAGCTAAATTTCTGGTTCTTTAGTGTAAATTGTATACATTAATTTGTAATAAGCACTTATTTCCAGCTCTAATTTCCAATTATTTTATCTTACAGGGACATTGCGGATTTCATCTCCATTTGCAGGCTTGAAAGCCGCAAAATTCCTAATAGGAGCAGGTGATACTTTCACATAACTTGTCCTTTATGATTTTTTTTTTTTTCATTTAAAACTATCAATAATCATTATGCTATATTTAGTCAAACAAATTTAGCAGGCCCGTACCTCCCTTCATAAGATTTGTTTTTTTGATCATCCTTGCGTTTGATGCAGATCCTTATTGGACTTAGACAGGGCAAGGACCCTGAGGATAAAGGGTGATAAGAGGTGCTCTGGGACATCTTTCTTTGATACATTTGATCGAGAGGTTTCTTGAGAACTGAAGTAAGTTTCTTGAGAACTGAAAAGACAATGAATTTCAATTGTTTCATTTTTTTGACTGAATATAATTTGTTACAATTCTTGAGTGTGATTAGTTGCATTATTCAAGAGGAAAATGCATTGTTCATTAACGAGCTACCGGAGTTTAGAGTGTTTGCAGAATATGTAGCCAAAACGTAAGCCGTTATTTCTTTTCCGCCTCAACTATAATGTATTAAAAGATCAAGTATATGTGCAAAGCGCTATACATGTGATTTAGGTCAAGATTTCAGAATAGTATTAACCGTACCCAATTGAACATGCATTGAAAACACGATAACCAAATTATTAATCTCAAAACTCATTGCCAAAATTTTACATTCAATTCGTTTTTTAGTTACTGTGAGCCGCTAGAGATTATTGCACCACCTTTTGACTATGGTTTGGAACACTATCTTGAGACCTCACAAACGCGTGCTGTTCTGCAAGGAACTAAATCATATATCACTGTAAGAAATAGTGCCTCTCAAGCTCTTTCACTTTGCCATCTATTGTAACAATAATTATAATACATGATATTATAACTTTGTCACGAAAATTTGTATCCCGGAGGGCTTTCTTTACCTAAAGTTAATCCACTTTTGGATTGGTCCGCAGGGTATGATCTTGTACTGTTTACGCTTCTTCTATTTAAAACATCAATAAGCACTTAGAGAAAAACTTTAAATCGAGGTGTTAATCATAACTTGTGCCTACATCAGATTTCCAATCTCAAACCACCCTTTTTCCCAAATTAAAAACCAAAACAGCAAATTAATGTTTGTGTTTCATGTTCTGCAATTACCTCCATAAATAGTAGAATCCTAATAATACATGAAAATGGGCCATGAGCATGAGATTTTGGTCATGGGTGGAGATGGGATTCAGGAAGAAGAGCATTATATATATTTGAAAAGTTAAAAGAAAAATGTACCTTTATGGTTGTGGACTGCTGATTCAAATTTCTTTCAACCTTTATGTTTGAAAAGTTTAAAAAGTGAAATGTTATTTTGTGAGGTGGAAAAAAGTGTTGTACTTGTGGGTCCATAGTTGATTTATTTTCTTAATGTACTTTTTGAGTATTTTTTTTAGTGTAGAAAGACCCACATGAGTTATTTTGACTTTTGACTTATATTTTGTTTAGATAATGGTCCCTAGTATGTATTGGTTGGTGCAAGTCAGCTCCAAGTTATTAGAAGCTTGTGATTTGTGTATTTTTTGGCTTCTTTTTTTTTTCCAAAAAAATAAGCTAAATTTCTAGTTCTTTAGTGCAAAGTTGTATACATTATTATGTAATAAGCACTTATTTCCAGCTCTAATTTCCAATTTATTTATCTTACAGGAACATTGTGGATTTCATCTCCATTTGTAGGCTTGAAAGCCGCAAAATTCCTAATAGCAGCAGGTGATACTTTCACATAACTTGTCCTTTATGAATTTTTTTCATTTAAAACCATCAATAATCATTATGCTATATTCAGTCAAACAAATTTAGCTGGCCCGTACCTCCCTTCATAAGATTTGTTTTTCTGATCATCCCTGCATTTGATGCAGATCCTTATTGGACTTAGACAGGGCAAGGACCCTGAGGATAAAGGGTGATAAGAGGTGCTCTGGGACATCTTTCTTTGATACATTTGATCGAGAGGTTTCTTGAGAACTGAAGTAAGTTTCTTGAGAACTGAAAAGACAATGAATTTCAATTGTTTCATTTTTTTGACTGAATATAATTTGTTACAATTCTTGAGTGTGATTAGTTGCATTATTCAAGAGTAAAATGCATTGTTCATTAACGGGCTACCGGAGTTTAGAGTGTTTGCAGAATATGTAGCCAAAACGTAAGTCGTTCTCTCTTTTCCGCCCCAACTATAATGTATTAAAAGATCAACTATATGTGCAAAGCGTTATACATGTGATTTAGGTCAAGATGTCAGAATAGTATTAACCGTACCCAATTGCACAAGCATTGAAAACATGATAATCAAATCACTAGAACAAAAAGTGGATTTGGCTACACCGAATATGTGTGACGATATACATATAGTCACACATGTTTTTTCGGCCGTGTGTGACTAAAGGTCGCGCGACCATAGGTACCCTATGGTCACGTGTTTGACTTTTTTTTAGTCTCTATTGCAAAAGAGTAACCAAAACCGTAACATGTGTGACTAATTAGGTACAAATTTTGTTGGATTAATCCGTATTAGTGACCATAAACACTGTATAGTCACACAAAGCATGTTTGTTTTGGGTATTTAGTCACATACAATTAAGCATAAAGTGGCAAAAAGTGTTAATAAGTGTGACCATATGTTGTTTAAGGTGAAGAAATATGTCTTATGTGTGACTATTGATCATCTAATGGCCACTTGAATTTTATGTTTGTGTGGCCTTTTCTAACATTTAGTCACACAAAGCATGTTTGTTTTGGGTATTTAGTCACATACAATTAATCATAAAGTGGCTAAAAGTGTTAATAAGTGTGACCATATGGTGTTTCAAGTGAAGAAAGGTGTCTTTTGTGTGACTATTGATCATCCAATGGCCACATGAATTTTATGTTTGTGTGGCCTTTTCTAACATTTAGTCACACAAATCATGTTTGTTTTGGGTATTTAGTCACATACAATTAACCATAAAGTGGCTAAAAGTGTTAATAAGTGTGACCATATGGTGTTTTAAGTGAAGAAATGTGTGTTTTGTGTGACTATTGATCATCCAATGGCCACTTGAATTTTATGTTTGTGTGGCCTTTTCTAACATTTAGTCACACAAAGCACGTTTCTTTTGGGTATTTAGTCACATCCAATTAATCATAAAGTGGCCAAAAGTGTTAATAAGTGTGACCATATGGTGTTTTAAGTGAAGAAATGTGTGTTTTGTGTGACTATTGCTCATCCAATGGCCACATGAAATTTATGTTTGTGTGGCATTTTCTAACATTTAGTCACACAAAGCATGTTTCTTTTGGGTATTTAGTCACATGCAATTAACCATAAAGTGGCTAAAAGTGTTAATAAGTGTGACCATATGGTGTTTTAAGTGAAGAAATGTGTGTTTTGTGTGACTATTGATCATCCAATGGCCACTTGAATTTTATGTTTGTGTGGCCTTTTCTAACATTTAGTCACACAAAGCATGTTTCTTTTGGGTATTTAGTCACATTCAATTAATCATAAAGTGGCCAAAAGTGTTAATAAGTGTGACCATATGGTGTTTCAAGTGAAGAAATGTGTGTTTTGTGTGACTATTGATCATCCAATGGCCACATGAATTTTATGTTTGTGTGGCCTTTTCTAACATTTAGTCACACAAAGCACGTTTCTTTTGGGTATTTAGTCACATCCAATTAATCATAAAGTGGCCAAAAGTGTTAATAAGTGTGACCATATGGTCTTTTAAGTGAAGAAATGTGTGTTTTGTGTGACTATTGCTCATCCAATGGCCACATGAATTTTATGTTTGTGTGGCCTTTTCTAACATTTAGTCACGCAAAGCATGTTTCTTTTGGGTATTTAGTCACATGCAATTAACCATAAAGTGGCTAAAAGTGTTAATAAGTGTGACCATATGGTGTTTTAAGTGAAGAAATGTGTGTTTTGTGTGACTATTGATCATCCAATGGCCACATGAATTTTATGTTTGTGTGGCCTTTTCTAACATTTAGTCACACAAAGCATGTTTCTTTTGGGTATTTAGTCACATACAAATTAAGCATAAAGTGGCCAAAAGTGTTAATAAGTGTGACCATATGGTGGTTTAAGTGAAGAAATGTGTGTTTTGTGTGACTATTGCTCATCCAATGGCCACATTAATTTTATGTTTGTGTGGCGCTTTCTAACATTTAGTCACGCATCGAATTAAGCAAACTGTGACAAAAAAGTGTTAATAATTGTGACTATATGAATCTTTTAGTCACATATAAGAAATCAATATATATCAAAACAAATTCTAATATATAAAAATATATTCAAAATATATTCAAATACAATAAAATTGGAATGTATATAAAATTGTAATGTCGTACATAATAATATTCTCAATAATTTAACGACTTCTGACTCTTGATCTTCTTAGCTTCCTTTTGCATGGTATGACTAGAGACGTAGCGCTTCGTATTTAATTTAGGTGCAGTTCTGTTCTCACCAATCAGTTTTATGGTACTTGGTGGTGTTACCTGTAGGAAACAAAAGCCGGGGTATCAAACACTGAATTAAATATGAAGAATGATATATGTAGGTTTATAAAACACATGCATCTATGTACCTTTTCATCGAAAACCACTTGATCCTTTGGCCATGCATAAAAACCACCTACTGCATCCTTAACTGTTTTGAGACCGTTACTTCCTACATCCGGTATGCACGCTGCATCCACTAAAAATTTTTCAATAGATACTCTGTAGCAATCCTTTGGGAGTGGTCTGTTATGAAGCATTTGTTTTCCATCAGTTTTGTACACGGTACCCTCCGCAATAATAGTTGATTTCTTTAAGTGCCACAGTCTGCACTTAATTACCTAAAAAGATAATTTGTTGCATGTATATATGTATCAGTAATTAATTTTAATTAAACTAAAGAACATATGAAAATGTTTAAATACATACTTGTGGTAGTACTGTTAATGGAGACTCCTGTTCTTGTGATCCAGAAAGTTGACGTGAAGAATCCTTTCCTTTTGATCTAGTCGATTTCTTAGGTGCGACAGATTTAACAGTTTCCTATATGTATAATACACGGTAAATAAATAATGTATGTAGAATTCAAAAATCCCAGGGGGGGTGATTTATTACTTACACTTATTTGAATTTCCTTTTCCAAAGTTGCAAGTCCATTAGACTTCTTAATGCTCGCAACTTTCTCACGTCCAGCAACACGTGTTCCGGCATCCTCATCAGCACTGCTATTTAAAAGATTAATGTTCACCGGAGACACCTGAAATATAAATTGTTTAAGAAGACTGAAGCAGTATTTAAAAGGGTAAAAAAAAGATGGAATGTTACTTTCTTATGTCTTACTTCCGTTTCTGTCAATGGAGTTGAAGTTGACTGCAACTGCCCCCTTTGTGCAGCCAATTGTTTCATCAAATCCTGTATTACCGCCTCTTTTTCTTGACGTTGGCGCCTCTCATCAGCAAGTTCACTTTGAAGTAACACCACTCTTTCATCAGATGCTTGTCTGATTCGAGGCAGATCAAAATACCTCTTGTAGGTTACTCCACCTCCCACACCTCTCGCATATCCTCCCTTTTCCTTACCTAATACAACTGTCATGGCATCAGTGCCATGATCAAGCTTCAAGATTCCTTGTTTGATCTTGTCGTCCGTTTCTTTCTGCACACACAATATGGGAAATAGGTTATTTAATTCTACCAGTATTAACTTGTAACTAAAAGTATTAACTAAAACACTACCTGTATTAACTTATAAATAACAGTTTTAAGTAATACAGTAGCAGTATTAACTAAAAGTATTAACTAAAACACTACCTGTATTAACTTATAACTAACAGTTTTAAGTAATACAGTGGCAGTATTAACTTATAACTAAACAAACATAATAATAAAATTTGCAGTCAAACTTACAAATTTTTCTCCCACTGATCTGATATCTTCATCGTGATATTCTCCGTCTTTTTTCACCCTTCCTTTCAACCACAGCGTACCACGCGGTGGTTCTTCATCTGGTTCAATTTCTTTACTCTCGATCTTATACACATCAAATACATACAAATGTAAGATAAACGAATATAAACGAAACTATGATGCTATTAAATGCAAATGTAAATGTGCAAATGTTTACTGTTACCATTTTTTCAATCACACGGGCGTATCCACCTCGTCCCATTGTATGATCATAAACAGACTTGGAACGCGACACTTTAGCTTTTGCTGATCTCACCTTGCAACACAAAATCATACGGCGTTTAGATGTAGTAATGCTGATAGTATACAACTAATACATATGGAAACATATGAAAAGGTGAAAGATATTTGAACTTGAATAAAAATGAATAATTAACACCTTGTATTCCTCGCTGGCTGTGTAGTTTACAAAATTAACCCAATCTTCGGCTTTTATAATTGCACTATACTTTGTCGGGACTTCATTTAGTTTTGAAAGGGTATTTTGGTTGGGCAATATGTAGTTTTGTATCAATTTCATTCTGAAATTCCTTAGAAGTTGACCAAGACGATTCATTATCAGCTTTCTGACCGTCAAGTCAACATCAAAATATCGCTGCAAAGATTAACAAATTGTTGTTAATTAGTTGCACATACTGTAAATGCAGAGATAAACTTTTTAACACCTTGTATCTACGACAGCCAAGCCACTACTAGTTAAAAAAAAGTATATGTGTACCGTGATTTCATCCCACATTTTATCTCTTGCTTCTGAATCAACCTTCCTCCAGGTTAGAATCCTGACACCTATATGCTCACGAACCAAATCACCCAAAAAACTTGAAAACAATGCTCTGTTTTTTCCTGATAACCTATCCAGTGCATCGAAGGTTACACTGACCTTTATTCCGTCTGTTTTTCCATATTCCCTGCGAAACTTAGCTAACCTAGTTATGCCCCTCTTAACAACATTCGCATTTGAATGGTTGTTTCCAGCATCCTCACCCTCATCTGAATACGTCTCTGATTCATATTCTAAAGTGTTTTCAATTTCACGATCAGAATAAACCAAATCATCCGGATAAGTGATTTGCGTTGACATGATTCGTCAGAAGTAATGTGTTAAAGAAAATTAGTAAACTTAATTGGTAAATAATGGTGTAAAAATTGAAGTTCTGGTTGTTTTGCTTGAAGGCTGATTTATTGGAGTAAAAATAGGGCTAATGATGGGGCAGTTTTTCAATTAAGGAAACCATAATTTCCAAAGTAATTTTAAAAATTTTGGCTAAAATTTGGCTCCAAATTTGATAATTTTAAAATGTGGCTCCAAATCAAACAATTTTTTAAACCAAAAACACCCCTGACAGAAATGGTGCTTACCCACAGTCCCAAACACTCATATTACTTCAAACCAGCTGTGTCAAAAACACATATAACTGCAGATACACTAAAATCACCACATGGCGCATACAAATGAACAATCAAATGCTAAAAATGGACTTAAAGCAACTAATTAAGCAACTATAACTAATAAGCAGTTCCAGATAAACAATTAAGCACAAAAATAGGCAAATCAAACCAAGAACTGCTGATACATCAAACAGCCCTAAGACCTTACTTTAAGGCTATAAATAAGCTATTTATAAGCAATTAGATAAGCTCTAACATCCTCAAGTAGTCAAAAAAAATCAAGAAAACATGTAAATGCAATTAACTTAAAGCAGAAACAACAACAAAAACACCCAATATAGTGGTTCAATCAAAAATAATTGTCATGAACAAACGCCTCCAGTTCTAAACTTCATAATCAGTCATAAAAAAATTGACAACAATCTAAAAATTGAACATCCTAATCCTACAATAATACATTATACTAGTGCGAATATGAACTTTAACACCACAACCAATTCCTAAATTCAAAACAACATGAAAAAAAAGATGAAACAAACTAGCAAACACATTACATATTTTAACAAACATAATATTAGCATTCGTATGGATAAACCATCAAAAGATCCATACATATTCCATTGTTAATATATCTACATACTATCCCTTTAAACCAAGACATTAGACATTAGACATTAGACATAAACAGATGACACTAGAGCAAAGAAAACATCCCATTCCATAGCGAGAAACCCTTCAACCATTCATCGCCTGAATTTGTTCTTCCTTGGTATCGATTTCCTCCTAAGATTGAGTAATGAGATCATTCAACCCCTGCAGCTTAGACCTCGCAGCCTCCCTGTCATCCCTAAGATCCACCAATCTCTAAGGACCTAATGTTTAAAAACGGCAAACTAAGTCCTCCTTCTTTTAAACTATGACTATAAATTAGGGGTGTTGATCCGTTCGGTTATCGGGTTTTGTTTCGTTAAATCTGTTATATTTTTATTTTTGTCAATACGAAAACCGAAACGAATCGAACTATAATTAAACCAAAGCGAACCGAAAACCGATTATGAATTAAGTTCGCTTCTTGGGTTGACCCGAAATTAAGCTTGATTATTGGGTTGACACATATGGTTTTAAACCGAAAATGGATAAAAACAGATTAAAGGGGACAAAGACGTACGAAAACGTATTAAAACAGACAAAAACGTGTATAAACGTAAGAAAACGGACCATAACGTATTAAAACAGAAGAAAACGTGTTTAGAACGTACGAATCTGTGTAAAAGTGTAAGAAAACCTTTGAAAACGGTTGAAAAATTCTTAAAAACATACGAAAATGGGTAAAAACGAATGAAAACGGGGTAAATGGGACGAAAACGTGCAAAACAGATGCAATCGGCCGAATGTGTGTAAAAAGTTATACAAACGGACTAAAAGATGAAAAAACCAGCTAAAACGTGCAAACACGGACGAAAACCTGTAAACAAAAACGGGAACGTATAAAAACCGATTAAAAGGGACAAAGACGTAAGAAAACGGACCAAAACGTATTAAAACAGACGAAAACTTGTATAAACGTACGAATCTGTGTAAAAGTGTAAGAAAACCTTTGAAAACGGTTGAAAAATTCTTATAAACATACGAAAATGGGTAAAAACGGATGAGAACGGGGTAAATCGGACGAAAAACGGACGAAAACATATGTAAAACATATGAAAATGTATGAAACGTTTGAAAATGTACGTTAGTATGTAAAAAAGACTAAAACTTATTCAAACGGACGGAAACATGAAAAAACTAGCGACAACATGTAAACACGGACGAAAAACTGTAAACAAAACCGGAAACGTATAAAAACAGATTAAAGGGGACAAAGACGTACGAAAACGTATTAAAACAGACAAAAACGTGTATAAACGTAAGAAAACGGACCATAACGTATTAAAACAGAAGAAAACGTGTTTAGAACTTACGAATCTGTGTAAAAGTGTAAGAAAACCTTTGAAAACGGTTGAAAAATTCTTAAAAACATACGAAAATGGGTAAAAACGAATGAAAACGGGGTAAATGGGACGAAAACGTGCAAAACAGATGCAATCGGCCGAATGTGTGTAAAAAGTTATACAAACGGACTAAAAGATGAAAAAACCAGCTAAAACGTGCAAACACGGACGAAAACCTGTAAACAAAAACGGGAACGTATAAAAACCGATTAAAAGGGACAAAGACGTAAGAAAACGGACCAAAACGTATTAAAACAGACGAAAACTTGTATAAACGTACGAATCTGTGTAAAAGTGTAAGAAAACCTTTGAAAACGGTTGAAAAATTCTTATAAACATACGAAAATGGGTAAAAACGGATGAGAACGGGGTAAATCGGACGAAAAACGGACGAAAACATATGTAAAACATATGAAAATGTATGAAACGTTTGAAAATGTACGTTAGTATGTAAAAAAGACTAAAACTTATTCAAACGGACGGAAACATGAAAAAACTAGCGACAACATGTAAACACGGACGAAAAACTGTAAACAAAACCGGAAACGTATAAAAACAGATTAAAGGGGACAAAGACGTACGAAAACGTATTAAAACAGACAAAAACGTGTATAAACGTAAGAAAACGGACCATAACGTATTAAAACAGAAGAAAACGTGTTTAGAACTTACGAATCTGTGTAAAAGTGTAAGAAAACCTTTGAAAACGGTTGAAAAATTCTTAAAAACATACGAAAATGGGTAAAAACGAATGAAAACGGGGTAAATGGGACGAAAACGTGCAAAACAGATGCAATCGGCCGAATGTGTGTAAAAAGTTATACAAACGGACTAAAAGATGAAAAAACCAGCTAAAACGTGCAAACACGGACGAAAACCTGTAAACAAAAACGGGAACGTATAAAAACCGATTAAAAGGGACAAAGACGTAAGAAAACGGACCAAAACGTATTAAAACAGACGAAAACTTGTATAAACGTACGAATCTGTGTAAAAGTGTAAGAAAACCTTTGAAAACGGTTGAAAAATTCTTATAAACATACGAAAATGGGTAAAAACGGATGAGAACGGGGTAAATCGGACGAAAAACGGACGAAAACATATGTAAAACATATGAAAATGTATGAAACGTTTGAAAATGTACGTTAGTATGTAAAAAAGACTAAAACTTATTCAAACGGACGGAAACATGAAAAAACTAGCAAAAACGTGTAAACACGGACGAAAAACTGTAAACAAAACCTGAAACGTATAAAAACAGATTAAAGGGGACAAAGACGTACGAAAACGTATTAAAACAGACAAAAACGTGTATAAACGTAAGAAAACGGACCATAACATATTAAAACAGAAGAAAATGTGTTTAAACGTACGAATCTGTGTAAAAGTGTAAGAAAACCTTTGAAAACGGTTGAAAAATTCTTATAAACATACGAAAATGGGTAAAAACGGATGAGAACGGGGTAAATCGGACGAAAACGTACATATGTAAAACATATGAAAATGTATGAAACGTTTGAAAATGTACGTTAGTATGTAAAACAGACTAAAACTTATTCAAACGGACGGAAACATGAAAAAACTAGCGAAAACGTGTAAACACGGACGAAAAACTGTAAACAAAACCGGAAACGTATAAAAACAGATTAAAGGGGACAAAGACGTACGAAAACGTATTAAAACAGACAAAAACGTGTATAAACGTATGAATGTGTGTATAAACGTGTATACACGGGCGAAAAAAGTTTTCAAAAAAGTAAACAACCCCTAACTCATATAGTATGGCTAAAAATATGTGTGAGCATCCTATTGTGTCAGCAATTCTTGTTGCGTAATGTTGTTGTAACCTTGTCGGGTAATGTTTACGTGGGTTTTGTTATGCAAATTTGCATGGTTCGCAAATTAATAACCACCGAATTCATTGTTTGCCAAAGTTGTAGTGATGACTAACTTTGATTTTTGTCAATGTGCTACATTGTAAAGATGACTAACTTTGATTTTGGTCGATGTATTGCAGTTGACATAAATTTTAAGAATTTGAGCAAATCCGATAACCGCTAAAAACCGATAACCGAAGAAACTGAAATCGAGAAAACCCGAAACCGAAAAACCAGCTTATCACGGTTCATAATGCATTTTTACTTATCTAATTTGATCATTTACTAACGTCCATGGATTACATATCATTAATGTGATCGTAATCTATAAACGTCAAATAAGTAGCATTACTTATTTTGTTAGATATGGTAATTTGAATCTTGCTATTGCGACACAACAACATTACTATTATTCTAATATCTTTAGTGTTATTTAATTTTACTAAAATGACATATTACGTTATAATTTATGTTATTGTTCGCCCGATTCGATTCGATTAATTTTTTTGAATGGTTAACCGTGACCCGAACCGCGGGTAACCGCTCATTTCGGATACCCGCATGTCCGGTTACCCGCCTAGTACGGTTCGGTTTTGGATAGTAGAATGAACTACCCGCCCCGTGATCGATAGTTAAAATCTCTAAACGAATCGAGCCGAACCCCCCGTGAACACCCCTACTATATAGGGGCTGGTTTAGATCCAATGAAAAAATGAAGGGTTTAAATTGCAATATGAGATATCTTCCTAAATACTCCTCCTGCATATCACTTTTTTCTTTTCTTTTTTCTTGAACTATTGCATATCACATTTATGCATGGAAGAATATGAAGGGGCTACAGTAACACCCAAAATAAATTTTCCGATGCCTCTTAAGTGTTTTTTTATGATTATTTGTGCAAATTGTGAGGTACATTGTAATTATGTATACTTACCTAACCATAAAATCAACACACTAAGTATCAATCATTTTACTCTTAAAACACAACTATCAATAATTTTACCCTAAACACACAAAATGTCTTCCACACCTAATATCGATGAAATGAAAGCCGCCACTGAATCCGGCAAGCTCAGCGATGCTTTCAGGTTGTTGATATTGCAAGACATAGCAGAGGAGAAAAAGTTGATCGAGCGGATGGGAGAAGAGAGCAGCATTCTGAGGGAAACTGTTGCCAAAAAAGAACAGACAATCGATGAGGCTGGTAGTTTGTTTACTCGTTTCAATGCTGTTGCAGCAACTGGTGAGTATGCCCTTCGTGAGATACAGTTGAAGGATCGAAGGAAGATTGATTTGCTGGCTCAGCTTTTGGTGCTATGTCGTCGGAGTCTGTCGGAGAAGGAGGAGTTCTTGGAAGATTTGGATGAAGCTGATGAGTCTGAAGATGGAGCATAGGAAGCTTTGGAAGTTTTTTTTGTGTTTTGATGATGTATAGTTGATGGTTGTATGGATGCTTGCTATTAACTGCTACTTTGTTTATATAAGTAATTATATGTAAATGATCAATGATCAATGATCAGTACAATGGTTAATTTTAGGTTTTAATGCTTTATTAACTTGAAGAAATAAGTTAGTTTTATTTATTTATTTACTTTTATTAGAAAATGGTCAAGTAGTGTGTGTTTGACTTTCAGTATTTCACACATTTATCTCTCTTACACTCGGTCAAAACACACAGTTAGATTATAATTAATAGCAGATTTAGGGTTTTCAATCAAACGCAAAATCAATGAAAATAAATGTTAGTCAATGAAATACTCTTGAGGGCTATTATAAAGGGCTTGATTCTCTTCCTATTGAGCCTAATATCTCAGGTATAAATGTTATAATTTAATGCTAGTTTGTTAGTTTAGGATGTTTATTGATTTATAGATGATATTGTGTTATGTTAGTTTAGGATGTTAGTCAGGGTATTAGTCATTTGCATAGGAAAAGTAGTTGTTTGATGATTTATGGATCATTAGTTGAGGTAATAACGATTACGTGTTATACATGCAGTATGGGTACGTGAAGAATGACACACGAAGAATGAGATTAGTAGACGCGAAGAATGAGATTTGCGGGTAGGTGTCCCCTTTTGCCTCCTTGCGTGTTTTGTTTTGCCGCAGTCTTAGGCCCCGTGCGTGGTTTGCGTTGCTCTGTTGTTGCTCCCTTAGGTTGGCCTGCTTTTGGTGTGCCTGGGCTTTTTGGTTTTATGTCTGTTGCGCTTTGCTATTGGCGTATTTACGGCCTGCTTGTGCGTGTTTCTTTTTCCTGTATGCCCTGTTTGCTTGTTTGCTTGCTTTCTTTTTACTACGCTATTGCCTTTTGGTTTCGTCGTATTCTTTCTCTATCCTTTCGCACTACGCTATTGCCTTTTGTTTGTTGTTGTTGTTGTTGTGATCGCATAATAGTCAATAAGGTATGCAGTTTAGTAAATATAAAAAGCATAGTTAAATGTTAATGTATGGGGACTCAGAAGGGTTAACTATGCTTCTTTTTTAGGAAAACACTTTTTTTATGATCTTAAATACACAATCAAACCCTTTCTGAGTTCCCATACTGTTCCTTTTGTTTTTTCAACAATCTAGCGATTTGCCTGGTGCAGGCAATTGCACAAAGGGAGTTGAAACGACAAAAGGACCAGTAGGGGATCTCAGAAAGGGTTTGATTGTGTTTCTTTTTTATGAGGTGTGTTGATTGCGATAATGATATAGTGTGTATTGTTCATGGCAGGCCACACTCCTTCATTATCCCATTCAACACATACACTTTCGTAGAATCGATAATTATTTACACTTGGTACTTTGAGCTTCCCCTCGAAAACCCATTCCTATGTCACTGTCATAGCAACAGGTTTGGTGCAAATCTTTGCAGCCATTTCGTAGACATGGCAATGGGATTTCAAGTGGACGTTCAAAGTACTAAGCTGTCTCCACTTGCTTGCTTATAACATATTGACATTTAACTTTTTTGACCATTTCCTTTGCATGTATAAACTCTATTTTGTTCATAAGTGTCTTACTTTGATAGAGGCTGTGATGATATATCTTAATAAATCAATCAGATGATGTGATAGAGGTATGTTCAACTTCCTTTTGAATCCGCAACTATATCATATTGTTCCTTAATTTTTTTAACAATCTAGCAAAACTATAATTATGATTTCAAAAAACATAATTAACCCTTCTCAGTTTCCATACAGTTCCTTTTGTTTTTTCAACAATCTAGCAAATCGCCTGGTGCATGCCTTTGCTCAAAGGGAGTTGGTTTATTTTGGGCCACATGTGTTTATTTGTGATATGCAAAAGGCTGTGATGACGATTATCTTATTTGATATGCAAATGATGTGATTTACCGTATATTGGCATGGCAATTTTATTACATTATTTTGCAGCCATGGCGGTTATATCCTGATGTTCCGGTGTTTATCCAACCTTTTCACAGATCTGAGCCTTGCTAATGCATATCACACTGCACACTCAGTTTGGAAGTTTATATGAGTCTGATATACTTGTTATAGACTTTTGCTAGATTGTTAAAAAAAGTTAAGGATCAATATGATATAGTTGCGGATTCAAAGGGAAGTTGAACGTACCAAGGTGGCCACGTTACTTTGTAGATGAGTAGGGAATTTCAGCATAGTTACCCATTCTAAATTCCCAAACAGTGCCTTTTGTTTTTTCAACAATCTAGCAAATCGCCTGGTGCAGGCCTTTGCTCAAAGGGAGTTGAAACGACAAAAGGTACTGTAGGGGGATTCAGAAGGGTTCACTAAGTTGAAATTCCATACACATCTACAAAGTAACGCGGCCACATTGGTATGTTCAACTTCCGTTTGAATCCGCAACTATATCATATTGTTCCTTAACTTTTTTTTAACAATCTAGCAAAACTATAATTATGAGGTGTCAGTGTGTATGAGGCTGTGATGACAAGTATCTTATTAAATCATGCAAATGATGTGATACTGATGTTTTTGAAACTATTGATTTATACAGATCTGAGCCTCATTATTATGTGCAAAAAATGAGTCAATTTTTTTTTGACTGTATGGTAGATGGGTTGCCTGTATACAAGATCTTATTCCCTAGTTTCAACATTAAAATTTTAACCATTGCACTTAAAAGTCTTTTCATCGCTGGATAGGCTTTTTGTCTTTTCATCTCTGTAAAATTAACTTTTTGTAGAATCGATAATTATTTATTCGGCACACCTTTCGTACTTTGAGCTTCCCCTCGAAAACCCATTCCTATGTCACTGTCATAGCAATAGGTTTGGTGCAAATCTTTGCAGCCATTTCATAGACATGGCAATGGGATTTCGAGTGGACGCTCAAAGTAATAAGCTGTCTCCACTTGCTTGCTTATAACATAGGTGTCTTACTTTGATAGAGGCTGTGTTAAGCTTACCATGACCATCAACGCTTTGATCAATTATGACGGGTAGTTTTAAACTTGAGATTGCCCATATCTTGACCTGGTTTATAGCAATGTATAGACGATTATGTCGCATGTTTGTGACCGTTTTATTTTATATGCATAATATTATCACAACCTTGTACTTTAATGAAGTTGGTAAATTTCTTCAGGTCAATCATGTTTCATTGTGGCTGGCGTCCGTTGGCGTCACGTGTATATATAGTTTCTGTTAGAAGCTATATATAATCATTGGTCCCTATCATACACCCGTCCCAATGAATCATGATTGGCTCGAAGATGTTAAGCATCTGTGTATAGTCGTAGTAGAATGGGCTGGAATTTGACATCGAATAAGAATGGGCTGGAAGAAGTTAATACTGGCAGTGCTAAGTTAATACTGTCAGTGCTAAGTTAATACTGGTAGTGCTAAGTTATTGAATAGTATGTTTCTTATTTAAAAAGTACCTACAATTATATACTTTATTACAACGTATAACTTTTTTTGTTACTTGGATTCCACAGGTTTTTTATCATCACAGTGAACGTGACATTCAAGGACGGGAAACATCGTACAAAAACATTGCAAATGTTGATGCACTGGCAGTGATTCAATAGCTACATTGTATATTCGATTAACCAATATTGTATTCGACATATGTATTTATTTGCGAGAAGTTACGATATTGTGTATGTTAATGTAATATTATTTATTTGTATGTTAAGGTACTTAATTTTTAAGGTGATTCTACCAAATATTTTGTATGTATTTAATCAAGGGTTTAGGTCATAAAATAGTTGCGTACTTTTTCAAATGTACCGTTTTGGTACGTAATTGTTGTGTAAAATTTACATATTTGCATATATACCCAAAACATGCTTAAGTTGCATTGTACATCATGCATTAAAAAATTGTATTATGGAGAAATATGAAACTTTTTGAGTTTTAGTGGATATATATGCAATGCTCCCATAATACAAGCTAAAAAAATAAAACAAAAAATCCTTCCCTTAATTAATTGTAATCATTGCAGTTTTGAGAACCGTGACATATTACGGCTACACTTAATCACATAGTCTTAGCAAAATATTCAAGTCTATCTTCTTCAACACAACAACCGCATCATCAGGTAATGTTACACATTGTTTTTTTTTTTTTTTTTTTTTTTTTTCTTTTGTTTTTTTAACCATGAACTGCAAATGTAAAGTGATTGATATGCATGTTTCTGATATGTTGATGGATACAAATGCATGTTTGGTAATTTTTCAGCAATGTTTAACATATCCTAAAGAATATAGTATCCTTTGATCATAAAGTAACAGCCGTTTTATTAGAACTATATGCGATTTGATTCTTTAGAATATTGTGTGACATGTAAATATAGGATGATTTGAATAAAAAAAATCATGGATATATGTGGATTGTGGAAAAACGTAGCAGCTATTTGTTAAATAGCTAATTAGACAACTTGTAAACATATGTTTAATCTAGGTTAGTATAGCTTTTATATGATTTGGTAAAGCACTACACCTTATGTAATTAATTATCTGAGCTTAGGTTTAAACATTGGATGAAGCAATGGCGTATGGTATGTTGGGTAGATTATGGATTTCTTACTAGATTTTAACAAACGTATTGGGTAAGATGAATAAACGTAAAAAAATACAGATTTTTACTCTAAAAGGACTATATGATTATTGGTTTTTGAAACATAGTTAAATATGTAGTAGTACATCTTCAATCATATTTTGTTTGACACCTTAATGATAAAGATGTATTGATCATCTAAGACTTGTATTAGTTGAATGTTATGCATATGATATAACCTTATTGACCATTAAGACGATTGTGGTTTTAAAATAGAATGAGCATCCAATTGTTGGTGGAGGCAAACCGCACAAACATTAGGACATTGCAGGTAAGTTGTACTTAAAATGCTTACTTAAGGTTATAAATTTATCGATGTAACCATCAAATTGATATACGTGCTTACTTTTTAAATTTAAGATGCTTCCTGCTTTGTTTACTGAAACACTGTACCCCAAGAAGCGCTGGATATACCTAATCCACAATAGGGGAACCAAACATAAGGTTTACTGGAAATTGGTTCGTGGTCGCATTACTTTGCAAGGGTCCGAGTGGCAAGCTTTTATTGATCAAAGCCAATACATCAATGTGGCCACATTCCATTTCATTCGTCAGGAAGAAGACTGTTATTATGTAACAGGGTACAACGATGCAGGCCACGAATGCCCTGGATACGATCTGCCTCTTCTAGGTTACAGACAACGTAGGTGCCTGGTTACGTTGGATGAATATCCTGCACAACCTCTGGTAAGAAAAAAATATTAATCAATACATTGTATAAGTTTGTTGAAAATGGGGATTATTTTAATTGTTTGACCCGCTAATGTTTTCTTTAAACTAAACTATTACGTAGGTCATTCCTTGCAATTTCCGGGACCATACTGACAATAACCAATTTGACGTTCTTGTTGCTGGCGTGCCCGTAGCAGCTATCACTCACCGTCAAATTGAAATACTGGAGGAAAACAGACACGTGCATGAGTTTGGTGGGCACGGATGGAATGTATTGGTTCATGATGAAAACCTGTTTGCTGGCACAAGAGTTGTTTTCACAAATCTCCTAAACAATACTGTTTCCCTGATGCCATTTGCTGAAAATGGACTGATGATGCGTTCTGAACTTGTGCAACGTATGGAGCTGAATCGTACAAGACCGTTCATGAGAAACCCCGTAGATGAAGGTATGTTAATCAAAGTGTAGACATAATCTATGACTTTATTTTAAAAATAAACCTTTCCATATAATAGCTTTTAAATTATTAATTACCGTTTTTATTAAATTCCAATTGCAGATGAGCGTATGAAACACATATGTGCATGGAACGAATGTTCAGAGCATGAAAGTGAAAGGGATTGTTTTTACGCGCCCATCCTTGCATATGTCACGGACAGGAGTCGTTTGGTAAGTAATGATACAAATCGGACCATTTCAGTCATTATAATCTGCTTTCGCAAAAACTAATATATACTTCAACACATGGACATACTTTTGATTAGCATACTACATTGTTCTTTTTAATGCAGAACATACCACATAAGTTTACGAAGCGAAATCACATGTGGAAGTACCATAACGCATTGCTGAGATACCGGGAAGACATGGAGTTTTATGTGAACGTGAATCTGCAACACCACAGCGATAGGCCTAGAAGCAAGAACCACGTTACCATAAACGCCATATGGAGAGAGATTGTTGAGGAGTGTCAGTGGGAACGAAACAAAATGGTCAGATTCAATCTTGTTGACTTTGTCATCGACGACCAAGCTTCGGTGTCTTCCCGTAATCCAGTTATAATTCCAGTATTTAGCATGTGCTAAAACGTAATTCCAGGCGTTATCAGTTGTTATTGGTAGACACGTTTATAAACAGATTTTAGGATTGTGTAGGATTTGGTTGGCTTCATTTAGGGTGTGTGTTCCCAAGTAGTTGAAGCCATTCATGAGATGGAATGTAAACTACTTGGTATAGCCCCTATCTGGAAGTGTATGGTTCATACTGGTGCATTAAAAGGTGTTCTTTGTGATGGTTTTGTGTTGGTTGTCATCTGTCCATGGTTGTATGATATGGGCAGTTTGTTTTTATTATCAGACTTATAAGAACAGATATATCAGATATTGAATAGAGTTGCCTAGTATGCAACTTGATATGGAACTTGTCCATATCAGTGTGTGTTGATTTTTTCATTTTACAAAGTTTCCTTGATTAATACAAGTTCATCTTTGCACCCAAAAAAAATATATATATTTTGTGTTGTGGTCTACTTATAAACAGAAAACTTTAGTGGTTAAAGCTGCCAGTACAAAGTTAAGTCTGGTAGGTTAGTTTTAGTGGTTAAGGCTGCCAGTACAAGGTTAAGTCTGGCAGAAATAAGATAAGTCTGTTTAGTATTCGTAGTTAGTTCTGTTTATGAAAAACATAATAGTTTTTTGTGTGACTATTGATAATCCAATGGCCACATCAAATTTCTTTTTGTGTGGCCATTTCTAACATTTAGTCACACAAAGCATGTTTCTTTTGGTTATTTAGTCACATACAATTAAGCATAAAGTGGCTAAAAGTGTTAATAAGTGTGACCATATGGTGTTAAGGTGAAGAAATATGTCTTTTGTGTGACTATTGATCATCCAATGGCCACTTGGATTTTATGTTTGTGTGGCCTTTTGTAACATTTAGTCACACAAAGCCTGTTTGTTTTGGGTATTTAGTCACATACAATTAATCATAAAGTGGCTAAAAGTGTTAATAAGTGTGACCATATGGTGTTTCAAGTGAAGAAAGGTGTCTTTTGTGTGACTATTGATCATCCAATGGCCACATGAATTTTATGTTTGTGTGGCCTTTTCTAACATTTAGTCACACAAAGCATGTTTGTTTTGGGTATTTAGTCACATACAATTAACCATAAAGTGGCTAAACGTGTTAATAAGTGTGACCATATGGTGTTTCAAGTGAGGAAACGTGTATTTTGAGTGACTATTCATCATCCAATGGCCACATATTAAGTTACGTGACCATATGTACTGGATTTTGGCTACACTTGAATAATATGTGTGACAAAACGTTTAGTGTGACCATATATGGCATTTGGTCACGGTGTTAGTAGCAAATGTGACTTTATAGATTAGCTTTCGGCAAGCTAACACAAACTAAACTTTAAACACACATATTAACTTACGTGAACATATGTACTGGATTTTGGCTACACTTAACGAATGTGTGACAAAACATTTAGTGTGACCATATATGGCTTTTGGTCACAGTGTTCAAGTGTGTGACATATATTTGTCACTGTTTATATGTATATCGTGACTAATGCTTCAACCTTACTTTTCATTTGTCACTTGTTCCAATTTCAGATGTGGCTAAAGAGTTGGCAAAACATATCAGTCACCCTTAAATAATGTGTGACAAAACTTGACTCTATGATTTAGACACACAAAAAATTACTTCATGTGACTAACGCATCAAGGTTACTTGTATTTGTCACGCGTTCCAAATTCATATGTGGCTAAATGATCTGAAACAAAATCACCAGATACCTTTAGCCACACAACGTTTAATTGTGTGGCGATACAGTTCTAATGGTCACACAATTAAAATTTTCATGTGTGACTAATTAGTACATGTTGTCAATTTTCGTACCTTCAGCCACACAAATATGCGAATGTGTGGCTGTTCCATTTCGACCATGCGTGACCAAATCCCGTTTTTGTACTAGTGAATTATTAATCTCAAAAATCATTGCCAAAATTTTACATTCAATTCGTTTTTTAGTTACTGTGAGCCGCTAGATATTATTGCACAACATTTTGACTATGGTTTGGAACACAATCTTGAGACCTCACAAACGAGTGTTGTTCTGCAAGGAACTGAATCATATATCACTGTAAGAATTAATGCCTCTCAAGCACTTTCACTTTGCCATCTATTGTAACAATAATTATAATACATGATATTATAACTTTGTCACGAAAATTTGTATCCCGGAGGGCTTTCTTTACATAAAGTTAATCAACTTTTGGATTGGTCCGCAGGGTATGATCTTGTACTGTTTACATTTCTTCTATTTAAAACATCAATAAGCACTTAGAGAAAAACTTTTAAATCGAGGTGTTAATCATAACTTGTGCCCACATCAGATTTCCAATCTCAAACCACCCTTTTTCCCAAATTAAAAACCAAAACAGCAAATTAATGTTTGTGTTTCATGTTCTGCAAGTACCTCCATAAATAGTAGAATCCTAATAATACTGGGGCATGAGCATGAGATTTTGGGTCATGGGTGGAGATGGGATTCAGGATAAAGAGTATTATATATATTTGAAAAGTTTAAAGAAAAATGTACCTTTATAGTTGTGGACTGCTGATTTAAATTTCTTTCAACCTTTATGTTTGAAAAGTTTAAAAAGTGAAAGGTTATTTTGTGAGGTGGAAAAAAGTGTAGTACTTATGGGTCCATAGTTGATTTATTTTCTTAGTGTACTTTTTGAGTATTTGTTTTAGTGTAGAAAGACCCACATGAGTTATTTTGACTTTTAACTTATATTTTGTGTAGATAATGGTCCCTAGTATGTATTGGTTGGTGCAAGTCAGCTCCAAGTTATTAGAAGCTTGTGTTTTGTGTATTTTTTGGGTTCTTTTTTTTTCCAAAAAAATAAGCTAAATTTCTGGTTCTTTAGTGTAAAGTTGTATACATTATTGTGTAATAAGCACTTATTTCCTGCTCTAATTTCCAATTTATTTATCTTACAGGGACGTTGCGGATTTCATCTCCATTTGCAGGTTTGAAAGCCGCAAAATTCCTAATAGCAGCAGGTGATACTTTCACATAACTTGTCCTTTATGAATTTTTTTCATTTAAAACCATCAAAAATCATTATGCTATATTCAGTCTAACAAATTTAGCTGGTCCGTACCTCCCTTCATAAGATTTGTTTTTCTGATCATCCCTGCATTTGATGCAGATCCTTATAGGACTTAGACAGGGCAAGGACCCTGAGGATAAAGGGTGATAAGAGGTGCTCTGGGACATCTTTCTTTGATACATTTGATCGAGAGGTTTCTTGAGAACTGAAGTAAGTTTCTTGAGAACTGAAAAGACAATGAATTTCAATTGTTTCATTTTTTTAACTGAATATAATTTGTTACAATTCTTGAGTGTGATTAGTTGCATTATTCAAGAGGAAAATGCATTGTTCATTAACGGGCTACCGGAGTTTAGAGTGTTTGCAGAATAATGTAGCCAAAACTTAAGCCGTTCTCTCTTTTCCGCCTCAACTATAATGTATTAAAAGATCAACTATATGTGCAAAGCGCTATACATGTGATTTAGGTCAAGATGTCGGAATAGTATTAACCGTACCCAATTGCACATGCATTGAAAACACGATAATCAAATTATTAATCTCAAAAATCATTGCCAAACTTTTACATTCAATTCGTTTTTTAGTTACTGTGAGCCGCTAGATATTATTGCACCACATTTTGACTATGGTTTGGAACACAATCTTGAGACCTCACAAACGAGTGTTGTTCTGCAAGGAACTGGGTCATATATCACTGTAAGAATTAGTGCCTCTCAAGCACTTTCACTTTGCCATCTATTGTAACAATAATTATAATACATGGTATTATAACTTTGTCACGAAAATTTGTATCCCGGAGGGCATTCTTTACATAAAGTTAATCCACTTTTGGATTTGTCCGCAGGGTATGATCTTGTACTGTTTACATTTCTTCTATTTAAAACATCAATAAGCACTTAGAGAAAAACTTTTAAATCGAGGTGTTAATCATAACTTGTGCCTACATCAGATTTCCAATCTCAAACCACCCTTTTTCCTAAATTAAAAACCAAAACAGCATATTAAAGTTTGTGTTTCATGTTCTGCAAGTACCTCCATAAATAGTAGAATCCTAATAATACTGGGGCATGAGCATGAGATTTTGGGTCATGGGTGGAGATGGGATTCAGGATGAAGAGTATTATATATATTTGAAAAGTTTAAAGAAAAATGTATCTTCATAGTTGTGGACTGCTGATTTAAATTTCTTTCAACCTTTATGTTTGAAAAGTTTAAAAAGTGAAATGTTATTTTGTGAGGTGGAAAAAAGTGTAGTACTTGTGGGTCCATAGTTGATTTATTTTCTTAGTGTACTTTTTGAGTATTTGTTTTAGTGTAGAAAGACCCACATAAGTTATTTTGACTTTTGACTTATATTTTGTGTAGATAATGGTCCCTAGTATGTATTGGTTGATGCAAGTCAGCTCCAAGTTATTAGAAGCTTGTGTTTTGTGTATTTTTTGGGGTTTTTTTTTTTTTTTTTTTTTTTTTTTCAAAAAAATAAGCTAAATTTCTGGTTCTTTAGTGTAAAGTTGTATACATTATTGTGTAATAAGCACTTATTTCCAGCTATAATTTCCAATTTTTTTATCTTACAGGGACGTTGCGGATTTCATCTCCATTTGCAGGTTTGAAAGCCGCAAAATTCCTAATAGCAGCAGGTGATACTTTCACATAACTTGTCCTTTATGATTTTTTTTCATTTAAAACTATCAAAAATCATTATGCTATATTTAGTCAAACAAATTTAGCTGGCCCGTACCTCCCTTCATAAGATTTGTTTTTCTGATCATCCCTGCATTTGATGCAGATCCTTATTGGACTTAGACAGGGCAAGGACCCTGTGGATAAAGGGTGATAAGAGGTGCTCTGGGACATATTTCTTTGATACATTTGATCGAGAGGTTTCTTGAGAACTGAAGTAAGTTTCTTGAGAACTGAAAAGACAATGAATTTCAATTGTTTCATTTTTTTGACCGAATATAATTTGTTACAATTCTTGAGTGTTATTAGTTGCATTATTCAAGAGGAAAATGCATTTTTCATTAACGAGCTACCGGAGTTTAGAGTGTTTGCAGAATATGTAGCCAAAACGTAAGCCGTTCTCTCTTTTCCGCCTCAACTATAATGTATTAAAAGATCAACTATATGTGCAAAGTGCTATACATGTGATTTAGGTCAAGATGTCGGAATAGTATTAACCGCACCCAATTGCACATGCATTGAAAACACGATAATCAAATTATTAATCTCAAAAATCATTGCCAAACTTTTACATTCAATTCGATTTTTAGTTACTGTAAGCCGCTAGAGATTATTGCACCACCTTTTGACTATGCTTTGGAACACTATCTTGAGACCTCACAAATGAGTGCTGTTCTGCAAGGAACTGAATCATATATCTCTGTAAGAATTAATGCCACTCAAGCACTTTCACTTTGCCATCTATTGTAACAATAATTATAATACATGATATTATAACTTTGTCACTGAAATTTGAATCCCGGAGGGCTTTCTTTACCTAAAGTTAATCCACTTTTGGATTGGTCCGCAGGATATGATCACTGTTTACGCTTCCTCTATTTAAAACATCAATAAGCACTTAGACAAAAACTTTTAAATCGAGGTGTTAATCATAACTTGTCAACACATTAGATTTCCAATCTCAAACCACCCTTTTTCCCAAATTAAAAACCAAAACAGCAAATTAATGTTTGTGTTTTATGTTCTGCAAGTACCTCCATAAATAGTAGAATCCTAATAATACATGAAAATGGGGCATGAGCATGAGATTTTGGGTCATGGGTGGAGATGGGATTCAGGAAGAAGAGTATTATATATATTTGAAAAGTTTAAAGAAAAATGTACCTTTAAGATTGTGGACTGCTGATTCATATTTCTTTCAACCTTTATGTTTGAAAAGTTTAAAAAGTTAAATGTTATTTTGTGAGGTGGAAAAAAGTATTGTACTTGTGGGTCCATAGTTGATTTATTTTCTTATTGTACTTTTTGAGTATTTTTTTTAGTGTAGAAAGACTCACATGAGTTATTTTGACTTTTGACTTACATTTTGTGTAGATAATAGTCCCTAGTATGTATTGGTTGGTGCAACTCAGCTCCAAGTTATTAGAATCTTGTGTTTTGTGTATTTTTTGGGTTCTTTTTTTTTTCCAAAAAAATAAGCTAAATTTCTGGTTCTTTAGTGTAAAGTTGTCTACATTATTGTGTAATATGCACTTATTTCCAGCTCTAATTTCCAATTTATTTATCTTACAGGGACATTGCGGATTTCATCTCCATTTGCACGTTTGAAAGCCGCAAAATTCCTAATTGCAGCAAGTGATACTTTCACATAAATTGTCCTTTATGAATTTTTTTCATTTAAAACTATCAATAATCATTATGCTATATTCAGCCAAACAAATTTAGCTGGCCCGTACCTCCCTTCATAAGATTTGTTTTTTTTGATCATCCTTGCATTTGATGCAGATCCTTATTGGACTTAGACCGGGCAAGGACCCTGAGGATAAAGGGTGATAAGAGGTGCTCTGGGACATCTTTCTTAGATACATTTAATTGAGGTTTCTTGAGAACTGAAAAGACAATGAATTTCAATTGTTTCATTTTTTTTGACTGAATATAATTTGTTACAATTCTTGAGTGTGATTAGTTGCATTATTCAAGAGGAAAATGCATTGTTCATTAACGGGCTACCGGAGTTTAGATTGTTTGCAGAATATGTAGCCAAAACGTAAGCCGTTCTATCTTTTCCGCCTCAACTATAATGTATTAAAAGATCAACTATATGTGCAAAGCGCTATACATGTGATTTAGGTCAAGATGTCGAAATAGTATTAACCGTATCCAATTGCACATGCATTGAAAACACGATAATCAAATTATTAATCTCAAAAATCATTGCCAAACTTTTACATTCAATTCGTTTTTTAGTTACTGTAAGCTGCTAGAGATTATTGCACCATCTTTTGACTATGGTTGGGAACACAATCTTTTGACCTAAAAAACGAGTGATGTTCTGCAAGGAACTGAATCATATATCACTGTAAGAATTAATGCCTCTCAAGCTCTTTCACTTTGCCATCTATTGTAACAATAATTATAATACATGATATTATAACTTTGTTACGAAAATTTGTATCCCGGAGGGCTTTCTTTACATAATGTTAATCCACTTTTTGATTGGTCCGCAGGGTATGATCTTGTACTGTTTATGCTTCTTCTATTTAAAACATCAATAAGCACTTGGAGAAAAACTTTTTAATCAAGGTGTTAATCATAACTTGTGCCCACATTAGATTTCCAATATCAAACCACCCCATTTCCCAAATTAAAAACCAAAACAGCAAATTAATGTTTGTGTTTCATGTTCTGCAAGTACCTCCATAAATAGTAGAATCCTAATAATACATGAAAATGGGGCATGAGCATGAGATTTTGGGTCATGGGTGGAGATGGGATTCAGGAAGAAGAGTATTATATATATTTGAAAAGTTTAAAGAAAAATGTACCTTTATAGTTGTGGACTGCTGATTTAAATTTCTTTCAACCTTTATGTTTGAAAAGTTTAAAAAGTTAAATGTTATTTTGTGAGGTTGAAAAAAGTGTTGTACTTGTGGGTCCATAGTTGATTTATTTTCTTAGTGTACTTTTTGAGTATATTTTTTAGTTAAGAAAGACTCACATGAGTTATTTTGATTTTTGACTTATATTTTATGTATATAATAGTCCCTAGTATGTATTGGTTTGTGCAAGTCAGCTCCAAGTTATTAAACGCTTGTGTTTTGTGTATTTTTTGGGTTCTTTTTTTTTTCAAAAAAATAAGCTAAATCTCTGGTTCTTTAGTGTAAAGTTGTATACATTATTGTGTAATAAGCACTTATTTCCAGCTCTAATTTCCAATTTATTTATCTTACAGGGACATTGCGGATTTCATCTCCATTTGCACGTTTGAAAGCCGCAAAATTCCTAATAGCAGCAAGTGATACTTTCACATAAATTGTCCTTTATGAATTTTTTTTCATTTAAAACTATCAATAATCATTATGCTATATTCAGTCAAACAAATTTAGCTGGCCCGTACCTCCCTTCACAAGATTTGTTTTTCTGATCATCCTTGCATTTGATGCAGATCCTTATTGGACTTAGACCGGGCAAGGACCCTGAGGATAAAGGGTGATAAGAGGTGCTCTGGGACATCTTTCTTTGATACATTTAATCGAGAGGTTTCTTGAGAACTGAAAAGACAATGAATTTCAATTGTTTCATTTTTTTTTATTGAATATAATTTGTTACAATTCTTGAGTGTGATTAGTTGCATTATTCAAGAGGAAAATGCATTGTTCATTAACGGGCTACCGGAGTTTAGATTGTTTGCAGAATATGTAGCCAAAACGTAAGCCGTTCTCTCTTTTCCGCCTCAAGTATTGATAAGGTTTTAAAAGGTACCATTTTGAGGGGTCGTTTAAGTCCTTATTTGATCACTTTTGTATCCGTTATTGCTTAATATCGTTCCTTTTCACTATTTAGGTCTCTTGAAGGCAAAATGCTGGAATGGCACTTATTTGGACGAAAAGGCGCGAATATATGAAGAAAATGGCCAAAGTCAGAATCGAGACACTCACAGTTGCTGAAATCAGAAGGCGACGACGTCAGGTGCTAATGGCGACGCCTTCCCAAAATTGTTGTGACGGTCCAGAACCCAAAACTCGTATTTTCAAGCGACGACGTCTAGTTGTGAAAGAGTAGGCCGTCGCTACTCAGACAGCCTAGATGCAATCCAGACGACGTCAGAAGCTGAAGAGGACGGCGTCACGGACATAAGGTGACGCCGTCGCAAGGTTAACGTGGCCAAGACGAAACCCTAATGACGGCGACACGACGGCGTCACTAAACATAAGGTGACGCCGTCGCAATTGTAATCTTATATATAGAATCCGAATTTTTCAATCTTTTTGTAGAGAGTCTTTTGGAGTGAAAACCTAAAACCGAACATAAGGTGTCTTGTACAATATTTTAGGGTTTTAAAAACCCTATCTTATATCAAGATAAGTCTTTACTTCATTAATTCAATTATGTCTTTGATTATTTGTGTGTATGCTTGCATGTTCTCCATGTCCGGCTAATTTATTTGTGTGTTTGCTTAGGAAGTATGAAACTTAATTATTGAATATTGATTGGTTGTTTCTTATCTTAGTTGATATATGATCTAGTAATGCGATAGGTCATTCGTTGTGTACTTAATGCTTGATTCATCTTTGTGAACCTTAGAATATAATTACCTGAGTAGTTGTAGGCTAAACCATCCAAAGAGCGCCTTAGAGTAGGAGTTTATCATCCTTAGTGGGTTTGTAGACGAGACCCTTTGGTAAGTTCAAAGAGTTAGGGAGAAACGCATACCCTACAACTTTAGACACACAACGCAACTAAGAATAAGACGTGACAATTCAACCATCAATAGGAGATAATTAAGGAGTAATACAACCTAAGTAAACACATCTTTAAACTATCATACTAGCACACATTAATTAGACATAGACTCCCACAACCTTAGTTTAGATAATTAGATAATAGTAGAGTAATCGGTAGAAATACCAACCCCCCCCCCCCAAATCCAATACCCGAGATTCGTACCTTTCCATTTTATAAAACATAAAAAGATAAAAAATAATCTTCCTCAACCTTAACCTTAGCGTAGTAACTTCTTACTAGCATTCCTATTCCCCTAGAGAACGATATCAATACCCGTGGCTTACCCTAATTACTACACTACAACGATTAGGTTCACTGCCTAGGGTGTTATAAAACTTGCTCGAAGAAAAGGAAGTTTCCTTGACCCCGAACGACGGGTGTAGCGTTATCAAGTTTTTGGCGCCGCTGCCGGGGAATAGAATAGCTAGTTAGTAGTCCACCTCGTTTAGGTTCTTTGCTTGATTCCTATCAAGTAAATTTTTTCTCAATTTTTAGCTTTCTCTTAGTCTATCCCCCTTCTTCGTGACCTTTGTTCGTAATCCCATCACTTTTCATCATGGAAGGTGATAACCCACTACCATTCATCAACCCACCACCAAATGACCCGCCAAGAGCCCGTACTCTTGGTGAATACTCGAGACCAAGCCACCTAGGCTATAGGAACACCATTGAGCTTCCCGACCAAGCCCAAACTACGGCCCTGCGATCCGACACCATCCGGTTGGTGCAAAACGGATGTGCATTCCATGGACTTCGTTCCGAAGATCCAAATCAGCATCTGAGGGATTTCCTCAAAATCGTCGATTCCATCGACCTTGATGCTACTACTCGGAAGACCACGAGCCTGCGTCTCTTCCAATTCTCTCTACGGGACCAAGCTAGTAATTGGCTTGAGTGACTTTCTGCCGGCTCCATCTCAAGTTGGGATGATCTTACCTCTCGCTTCCTTGCTCAATTTTTCCCACTAGGGAGAACCACTAAGCTTAGGAATGACATCTTGATGTTCCAACAACGTCAAGGTGAATCTCTCTACGAAGCATGGACCCGATTCAAGGACTTACTTCATAAAGTCCCTCATCACGGCATTGATCTTTGGCTCCAAGTCCAAATCTTTTATGATCATGTCAACTTCCCCACTAAGCGATCCATTGACCAAGCGGCCGGTGGAAAACTTAGTGATCTCACCGCAGAAGAATCATGGGAAATAATAGAGGACCTCGCCCTCTATGACAACGAAAGTTGGGATGACCCCCGTGAGCTGCCCAAAACCGTTAAGGCAATCTCTTTACCTCCTCCCGACCGTAGGATGATCGAACTTGAAGATCAAGTTAGATTCCTCATGAGTTCCTACAAAAATCCTAAGTCCTCACGACAAGTGAATCAAATCACTCTACCTTGTGAGTTATGCAGTGGTCCCCATGACACTCGTGATTGCACAAGGCTCTCCGAACAAGCTTTTGCGGACTACGCCTCCATACGTACCGACAGAGCGGGAGAAAAGTGGTACACTTTCAAACCCGAACAAAACAACTTAGGAAACTCATACAACCCCTCATGGAGAAATCACCCTAACCTTAAGTGGAACCAAAACTCAAGCACACCTCAAAGCTCATCTAGTTCGCCTACTAGGTTCAATTCTTCTAATACCGGGAACCCCACTAATCTTGAGGCAATTGCATCTAGATTTTTGTCATCCCAAGAAACTCGATTGAATAAGCTTGAAGCCGATTTTAAGCAAAAACAAAGCGAGATGACAACCAAGCTTGATGCCCTCTTAAAAGCCTTCAATGAGCGGGAAGTTGGAGCACTCCCAAGTGATACCATAAAGAACCCAAAAGTGAATTCGATTGCATCGACTTCATGTTCTAGTTCACCATGGGAGAGTGCACATCCATGCCCCTCTCACCCAACGGTTCACTCGGTAAATGCTATCAAAAAGGGTTCCAAGCCATCCAAGAGATACCAAGGCCCGGAACCTTTGGTAAAGCCTACTGTTGAGAAACCCGTCAGCCAAGAATCCAAACCTAGTTTAGAGGAGGAGTACAAGGAACTCCATCAAGAAAAACTGATTCTTGAAGTCTTAGCTCATGCACCTTATTATAATGCTTTAAAAGAAAAATATGAGTTAGAACTTAGGCTTGGAAAACATGGGTCCGCCTTTGTGCGAAACAACTTACCTAAGAAGCTAGACGATCCCGGGCTATTTACTCTTCCGTGTAGACTTGGAACTTCCAAACCACTCGATGCTCTAGCCGATTTAGGATCATGCATCAATCTTGTTCCGTTGTCCCTCCATAGAAGCCTTAACTTAGGTAAAATTGAACCAACGGAAACCATCTTAGGTCTAGCGGACGGTAGTATAGCACGTCCGGTAGGAATAATAAAGGACATGGTAGTACATGTAGGAGAATTGACTCTTTTGGCCGACTTTCATGTGCTAGACATGAATAAGGACCCGACATGCCCATTACTAGTTGGAAGAGGATTTTTAGCTACCGCTAGTGCCATCATCGATTGTAAGATGTCCAAAATAGTGGTAGGAGAGGGGAGTGCTAGATCCGTTTACGATGTTAAAAAGCATACATACTACAAGGATGAGGAAATCCCACAAGAGATAGGGTTGGATAGAGAGCCTTCTAGATATGGACCTTGGATTGATAAGAACATCATAGGCCCCCAAAGACCTTTTTACCTAGATAAAGCCTTTGCTAGTGCAGCAACTTTCCAAGAAAAAGAAATGGCTAGGGACATAGAAGTGAACCCGTTCGAGGACGCCTTAGTATTTAGGAAGATGACCGAGTTCCTAGGAAGCTTGCCCGTTAACCTTGTCATGAATAAGTGGATAGTTGAGAAATCTGAACACAAGTGGGATTGGAATAGACCGCCTAGTGATGGTAATGGAAGGTGGCACATTAGGATACAAATCTATGATCTCGATGGTGAGATGTTTGAAAAGGCATATTTAACCGAACGTACTACTAGGAACTTGAATGATAAGTTTGATCCTTACGACATTGTTGAGGATAGACTTACGTATATCGGTACGTAGGAGCACGACTATGAGTCTAGCTACAAGACTCTTAAATAAAGAAAAGCGCTTCGTGGGAGGCAACCCATGTTTAATTGTTTGCTTGTTAGTGTCATATATCTTGTATTAATTGTTTATCCTCATGTTTAAATTTGTAAAAATGCTTTATTTTGTTTTTAACTTCGTCTTAATTGCATATAAAGGTATTTTACATAAGGGATAAGTGTAGGGAGGATTACACACGTTTTCAAAAGAAACGTAAACATGAGAATAACAATTAACTAAAAGATATTTATGTTTGTTTGTTCGAGTCAAATGCTTGTATCGAGTCATAATAGATGTTTTGCAGAAATTTTTCCAGATTCTAAAGATGTAAATTTTCCAGAATTTTTTCCAGAAAATCGCAGACCAGTTTTTGTCAGGATAACCTGACGGCGTCAGGAAGGAGTAAAAACATCAGATTACTTTTTTCTCGTTTTCTGAGCTACTTGTAAATTTTTGGAATTTTCCAGGTCTTAATTTTTTTAGAAATTCTGTAAACATCCATTCCACAAGCATTATATCCTAGTTTAAATCGAGTCTTATATATATTATTACCACCGATTTTACGCGAAGGTTTCGTTTGTTTTCTTCAAGTGTGCAGGTTTAGTTTGTCAAGAAGAAGTTACATAAGATTGGAAGGAGCTTTTCACGCAATAATTCTTCTTGAAAAGGATTTAACCACCACTTTACACGGATCCTACCGAGCTAATCAGGGGAGTATTAGTTTCTTTCGTTTTTAATTACCTTCTTTTATCATAACTTTGATACTTTCGGGGAACATTGGGGACAATGTTCAGTTTAAGTGTAGGGAGGGAAAATAAAACGGGAACTTTGAAACTATGCTTATCCTTGATTATTTGCTTTGTCCAATTGCATCTGTGTAATAAACCATGAGAAAATGTCGGTTAGGGTAATTTTGGCACCAAATTTAAAATTTTTTATGACATATAGGAGTGGGCCATTAGTCTTAACAAAAGCGTCTCACGGATAGGAAGTTGCATGACTAGCACAAAAACCCTTTACCACCTAAATTCCACCAAAATGTGAGGATCGCCCTTAGATTAGTAGGAATTAAAAGCATTCATCTTCAATGCTTAGAGTGTGAACCGGTAGTATATTAGATTCTAGAACTTGTTTTGTGATGCATTCCGAGATCGCAAGTGAGGCTACACTTGTGTAGTTAGGAATAACTAAATGATAAGAGGCATTAGGATAACCCTTGTTTGATACCTGTAATATAATTACTTCTTCCATATCGGTTGAGTAATTCCCCCACACCTTTGCGTTGTACTCATCTTTAGTACACGAAACCCCTAGTTAACCCCTCAGAGCCTATCCTTTTCGCGGTTCTCGTGATGTTTCGGTTTTTCCGAAATATCAATGAAGAGCATTGTTTACACCCCACCCCCAAATATACACCCAAATCACCTTAGCCTACCCCTTATGCACTCACTTTCAGTGCAAATGTTTGTTATCACCCTAAACCCTTAGTTCAATTATCTAGTTGCTTGCATAAGTTGCTAAGTCGAGTCATATCCTTTGTATACAGTTTTGGGACGATTGGGATTCATGGGAAAAGTTAAAGTTTTATGAAATGACGGGAAGGGAATGTTAAAATTCAAATTCCCTTTGTTTGCATAATAATGTACCCCAAGTGTTTTGATCTTTTCAATTCGGGTCAAATTAGTGTTAGAGTAATAAAAACTCAAGTGTAGGGATATGCCTATAAATCCCTAGTATTTTGATGTTATCGTAGAAGATGATTGAGTAAAAGTGTATGAAAAAAAATATATATATATATATATATATAGAAAAAGAGAAAAAGAAAAAAAAAAACAGAGTAAAAAAAAAAAAAAAAAAAAAAAAAAAAAAAAAAGCATACGGGCTACCCTCTTACATCTATCCTTTAAATTTATGTTTGTTTATTTCAGTTATATAGAGTTTAGAATGTCGAGTCTTGGCTTAGCAACGCCATTCTTCGTATGCTTGTAACATAGAGATTTTTGACTTGCCACCACTAAATAGCCTATCCCACCAAACCCTTATTTCCCTACCGTAAGCCTAACATTACAACCATTTAAAAGACCTCTTTGATAGTCTTTCCTAGGTGCTTACGCCAAAGCGATGAAGGTTTGATCTATTCTCAAGCCTATGGTAATCTATGTACTAGGACCGGTTAATGAGTGTTTATCTTCCATTTCCTATTTGTTATATTTCATATATACACCCGAGAGAGATGTGAGTATCCAAACACCCCATGTGAGGTGCTAGTATGTAATTTCCATGCTTGTTATGACTTTTGCGGGGCTTATATGTGTTGTGGACCGTTTTGAATGACCCCTAACTTATAAATTAATTGGCTAAAAGCACATTTGCTTGAGGACAAGCAAATAACAAGTGTAGGGATATTTGATAAGGTGATGTGCTCCGGTTGGTGCAAGTTTTAAAAATTTATAATCACGAATTAACCGTATAACCTATTAACACATACGAGCAAGTATACTCGTCCGTAATAGCAAAGTTTGGTAAGTCGAGATCGTCCCAAGGGATTTTTGTTTTGAAATAGATCTTATTAAAAAGTTTCTAACAAGAAAGCTTGTCAAGGCTTCCTCGAATAAGTGTTCTAGTGAAAATACGAATCAAGAATATAAATATATACTTGTGTGAAGTCTCATAATCAACCATAGATAATGTTCATAAAGGTTTGGTGTATACTCTTAGTATGATGCACAAATCATAAGCAAATGATTCCCCAACCATGGTATTTGTTTGTAAAAATCATTCTAAGAACAAAAACATTTAGGTAATCCTTTCGGTCCTTATCCCAATGATTATCCTCTAAAAGTTCCATTTGTTTGCAACATGTTCTCATTAAATTTGTTCTTACGAATCTTTCGACCCTTCGTGATGAAAATGTTCCTAGTCTTGTTTTAATAAGCAAAACATGGTGGTTGTCAATCACCATATCCCCATACTAGTTTGTCACTACACTTTTTGGAATAAAACACAAGAGAAATCCTTTCGGTCCTTTTTCTTAAAACATGTTTTATTGACAAATCAATCCAAGACTAGTATTTTTCCAACAAACTCATTTAAACAAGATCATATATACATGCATCACATTTTGAGAACATTATTATGATTAATCACATTCCAACACACAAGTATATCACAAACTACTCCATGAAAACAATCATATCTAAACACAAGTCATAACAAGGTAATTCAAACAATTCAAGAGAATAGATTTCCATAACAAAGTTCATAGAATACCTAAACTTTTGTGATTACAAGAATTAGAAATCGTGGAATGTAGCCACCACGCGCCTCCAATCACCTAGGATCACCGCACAACTCCAAACTACCGAAACAATGGACAAGAATGGTTCCTTCCTTGCTTCTGGACGTTTTCCAGTAACTACTAAGCTTTTGGGTTGAAATAATAGGGTAAATATTAGTTTTGGTGTAAACTAATACTCTTTTGGTTGTGTCACACTTAGTATACAAGTACTAGGTCCTTTAAATAGCCAAAGCACTTGCTTAACTGCCCAAAAAACGTTCTCTCCAAGTTAATATCAAGAAATGATCGGACTCTAATGATTATGGGGAGTTAAGACAACAATAAATGCGAATTGTGTAACTGCAGTGCCAGAAACCGGATCGGTTTCTAGGCCGACCGAATCGGTAACAACTTTGACCATCTGCCCAGCCGGATCCGGTTGCGGGTTGCGACCGATCGGCTGGGTTTTGCTCCTTTTGACTTTTTTCTGACTTTTCCCTTTACGCTTCATTCTTTGCTTACGTTGATGATTTCCAAAGCTAAACTTGATCGTTCCTTGCTGTAGATGCTTCGAAATCACAACGCTTCCATATCATTGAGTCCACAAGCTTCCAATCTCAACTTCCTTCCTTTAGAATCTTCCAAATGTGCATAAAAGCTTCATTTCTTCATTATTCGCGATACCTGGCTACATATACATACACAATACGCATCTTTGCACTTTTGCAACAGTTATGAGTAAATATAGCCGAATATCATGCACAAAACTGACAATAACGCTACTAAAAACATGTTCATTTTAGACGTTATCAAATTCCCCCACACTTAAGCTCTACTCGCCCTCGAGTAGGTCAAACATTTGAAAAGATTGATTTCAATGGTCCATAACACCATGGTTCCAGAAAAATGTAACAATTACCATAAAAGATAATTATTATTTTACTTATAATATGTGAAACTCTTCTAAAAATGAACCAAACACTTTAGATAACATAACTAGGATACCTCACAAATGGCTTTAAGATTTCACTCAACACTCATATATTGGTGGGTATATGTATATCACTCAACGCCTAGTCATGATCAATGCTTTTTACCATAAGCTTGTACAAGTATCAAAACAAAGAAAATAAATTCATCAAAGAGGTCTTTTATTCGGGTTATAATGATAAGGCTAAGGGTTCATAATAGGTATGGATAAGGCATGGGATAGTTTATGAAATTGGTTTAAAATAAAAATAAAATCAAGTCCAAACCTCCATGGTGCTAGTCATCATACAAACCACGATCCCGAAAAATGATTATTACTCCTCTTCTCATATCGATTCTCCGCAAATATGTATAACTCAATTTAGCTCATTGGCTAATCAATATCCATCATATAGCTCCTTGGCTATAAAAAAATAATTTTTTTTTTTTTTTTTTTTTTTTTTACTTCTCCTTCTTCATATATCACAACTCCCCCACACTTTGTATAAGCATCACCACAAAAATACAAATAAGAAGTATGCATCCTTCGTCTTTGTCGGAATGGCACACACGAATTGCAAAGTGTAGCTAACTCATAATCATCAAAAACAATCCAATCATTCCAAACAACTAGCAACAAACCATTAGACTTGATAAGGGTTGGCTAAAGTTTAAAGGTGTAAAATATTTTTGTATTTTTCTGGATTTAACAAAAACGAAAAGGAATGGCTCAGAAGGTGTAACTAGGGGTATCTAGTGCTAAAAATGAGCACTAACAAAATGGGTCCATATGGGTGGTTAACTAACCGATGTGGTCAGCTAATATATCATTAGATGTAAAAATGGAAGGCCATTTGGGTTATTCCTAAGGTGCCTCTTATCACTTGAAAATATTTAGATCACTCGAAAGTGATTTTAACCGTAATGCATAACTAGTACAAGTTCTAGAATCGACATAATCACCGGCACACTCATAGCAAATATAAAACAAAAGATGTGTTTTATACAAAAAGAAACCTCACAAAAATGTGGGAAAAAGGCTATTATGCATGCTAGAAATGCTACCGAATCCAAAATGAATTATTTCAGTAATTTGGTTCAAATCTAAAAAAATTTCAAAAACCTCATTTTACCATTTAAATCCCAAATTATGTATTTTAATTATCAATAACGCGCGAAAACCATTAGACCATCAAGGGCGAATTTATTCTAATCACTTGCATCCAAAAGTTATCTAAAAAAAATAAAAATGCATATCATTTTCCTATTTTCTTCCCTCCCCCATACTTAAGTTTTGCATTGTCCTCAATGTAATGAAAAATGAACTTCAAAGTAAAGAAAATGGGGAAAAAAATAGTTAAAAGATACCACGGGATAAAATATGCAATAAGCACATTGGGTCATTAGCAAGCCTGTGAGTTATCCAACTCGAAATATTTGACCATCAATAAGCTTCCAACATATCCATCCTGCAAACAAAAACTGCAACACGAAATGCACAAACAAAACAAAACTACTAAAAACTAGATAAAACAAAATACGCCAAATATCCTAAAGAAAATCGATCAAAAGATAGAAATAGTTTAAAACACATCATGACCATTGTTTTTGAAACCATAATTCACGAATGATCCATAATCACTCGTCATCCTCGCTCATTTCTTCTCCTTCTTCATCATCAAACTCATCATCATCACTTTCGGTTACGTAGTTTTCGTCTATGATTTCTGAACGAACTCTCCTCTTTTTCTTCTTGCCTCCAACTCCTGATGATGATCCTCCAACCTCATAACTTGTTCCTCTAACTTCAGGTAATCGACCATATGGGGGTATTGGATCAGGAAACGGTGCGTACCCAGGATATGGATACGGATAGGGTCCAGGATAAGAAGTGTAAGGAAAAGGATATGGTGGAACATTTGGTGGATTGTAGGGTGGCAACTCATAATTGGCTTCTCGAGCCATGTGTTGAAAGATAGGCATCGAATAATCATTGATGTAGTTATTCCTTAACATCATCGAGTCTCTCCACACATCCCTACATTGAATCTCATCTAGATGTTGGTTCCACTCTCCCCATCCTGAATCAAAACTACTGGACGTACCCATTTGCACGTTCTCCATTGGTATATTCCCTTGCTGTTGTGGTGGTTGCTGTTGTGGTCTTGGTTCAATCCATAACCCTACGGTTCCCAATCTCCTGTTCAAAGCATTACCAAAACCTTTCGCAGTCCACGTTTCACTATACTTTGGCTCTCCACACTTAGCCAATTCCTCATCAACATAATACCCAAGATTCTTCGCCAATCTTGTCACAAAATGTCCTCCACAAATGTTACTGTTGCTCTTGATTCCCGGGGCTCTCCTAGACAAATATTCGGCTATCTGCCAAATGGCATTACCGTCTTTAGTTTCTTCCAGCAACTTCATAATCCATAAGTCCGGTTTCTGACATTTGTCCCTGCTTCCAAATCTATTAAATGGCCCGGTCACAATCAACTTGTGAAGTATCCTCATCAACGGATTCCTGATGGTTGAAGCATTCCTCCTAGCACAAGTAGGATCTCCCACTTGATTCCAATAAGCGGGAATACTAGGGTAATCTTTTTCAAACCTCCGAAGTCTAGAAAAGTGAGTTTCAAATAATCGATGATTAACCTCATGTGGCTCATACAAACCAAGAGCTACACCAAAAGCTGGCAACGTGTAAGCATGATCCCTTCCACAAAGTCTAAACCAAATACAAATCTCCGACATCAAATTCCGAACATCCACCTTTCTTTCAAAATACATGGTTGAAAAGAATTCCATACACCATTCTCGATAGACTTCTTCATTAACACTGAATGCTCTTTCCCATGACAAATCATTGAACGAATCCCCATCTCCTGGATATACATAAGACGTTCGCATCATCCTTCTTAACTCATCTTCACACTCACATTCGTTAAATAAATCCCAATCAATCACCCTTGGAACCAAACATTGCCTATGTTGTAACTTCGACAATCTTTCCCGAAAAGCATGTTTCTCTCCATCGGTGATATTTTTGAATTTTAAATTAGCATTTGCTTCCTTCTTCACACTATACTTAACCTTCTTCTTCTCGTTCCTTTCACAAAACTTCGTAACAAGCGGGTTAATTGGAATTTCCTCCCCACCCGAGCTTCCTACAATAATTCTCTGTAGAAATCACAAAAATAAGACCATATAAGAGTGTTAGAACAAACAAGAAGGTTAGAGAACCCTCTAAGATACATTTCAAAATTTCACAAAAAATCCACACAGAAACCACAACCGGATTCGGTTGGATCACCAACCGAATCGGTTTCCATCTGTCAGACACCAACCGTTCGGTTGCAATGCGCAACCGAATCGGTTGTGCAGACTGCATAAGGCATTTTGCCTTCAAATCCTTATAATCTCGAATTTCTAACGCTCAAACCACTCTTAGATCGCATTCTATCATCCTCAATGATTCCCACATCCTAGAATTACTCTATCTTGCTTCCAAATCATCAAACATCTAACATCTTAGAACTCATTCTATATTTTAAAATCATTAGTTCTAATAGTGTAGCATCCATCACTCTTAAAAACATATCATCCATCAAAATGAATCACCAATTGTAACTTATCTCATTTCATAAGCACAACCCAACTAATTCCGAAAAATCTTATCATCTAAAATCCATTCTATGGTGAATCAATCAATCAATCTCTTGTTGTAATGCACTCCTATATCAATTACTCACTCAATCCTAAAATATTACCACTTAATTCGAATTATAACAAAAACCCCCAAATTGGTGACCTAATATTCAATTCGAATCAAATGTTCTAATAAAACCTTAATCGAGTTAATTGAATGTAAATGCTTACTTGCTTGGGTGCCATGATGTTATCCTACAATTCAAACAACTTCCAATCTGCTCTCTTGGATGAATTTTTGCAAAACCCACCTGGAAAATTAGTGTGTGTGTGTGTGTTTTTGGAAAAATGAAATTTTTATACTTTGGTGCAACCGGTTCAGTCAAGGACACAACCGTTTCGGTATGCTTTTTGCCAAATTTGCTTTTTTACTTGTTTAACATGTTACTTAGGCATTTACCCTCCAAGCAACATATTTTTTTTTACTCAAAAATTCCTGCTAAAGATTCACACAACATTCATTCACCAAATGAAATTTTGAACAATCATTCAATCCAAAAAAAACTCAACTCATCATATAAATGAACTAATCCAAACTCAACTCAAAACTCATAGTCATAATGCATTAAACCAAATTACCTCAATCATAACATGAAAAATAAATAAGAAACAAAAATCCTAATGCATCAAATCAAAATAAAATAGTTCATGAAATTCAAGCAAATGATTGCTTGTTATTACGGTCTTTGCCTTTCCTCAAAATTCCTCAAAATATTCTTGTCTAAGAATATCCTCGCTTTGAAATTTTCCGGTCAACTCACGGAATGTTTCAAAAGTTTTGAATTTTCTCATAAATCTTCGTCCGTCCGGGCATAATATATCAAACTTAACATGCCATGCTCCATCTCCGGTTTGTCTCTTGTAAGTCCCCAACCCTTCGGGTTTCCACTCCAAATTCTTAAGTTGCACCGGTAAAGATCCTAAAAAGTCGGTCAACTTCTTGTAAACCAATATGTTTTTGAATGGGTTATAGAAAGCTTCTATCGCGAATGCACGTTCCATTTCGTCCTCTATATCGAAATAAGGTGGAGTTAAAGGTCCGTACATTGGATTACCGTGGACATCACGTCCCACTTCAAAACAAGTTAAATCATCATTTGCATCCATCCATTCCAAATCTTCCATACATTCCAAAATTGGTCCTCTTGGTTTTGGGTAGTATGTTTGCCTTGAAATCCCATCGTCAATAGTCATGGTGCCTCTTCCCATGTCTATAATTGCTCCACAAGTTCGTAAAAATGGCCTCCCCAACAATAGAGGTAAACTCTTGTCCACCGGAATATCCAGGACAAGAAAATCTGCCAAATACGGTTGATAGCCAATTTGCACTCTTACATTCTTAACTTCTCCCATTGCCTTTGCTTGAGTGTTATCCGCCATAGTGAGCTTAGAATGATTAGGTTGCGGATTACTTAGTCCCAAAGTTTTGAACAATGGATACGGCATCACGTTAACACTCGACCCCGTATCAGCTAAAGCATAAACTGGTGTAGTTCCATTTACTTTGATTGGCAACACAAAATTACCCGGATCCTTTTCTTTCCTTGGCATGCCTTTAAACAAAATTCGATCTCGATCCTCATCCGTGAGATTCTTATCTTCCAACCTAGCCCTCACTAGCATCAATACATCCAACTTCTTACGGTAAAGCACATAATCTTGGAGAACTTCAATAACCGGTTTCTTTTCATTGAGCTCTAGAAATTTTTGTTCTAGATTTTCTAAGATAGCTTCTTTTTGGTTTTCGGTTAAGGGTTTGATAGTAGTGGTAGGTGACGATGGTGTGTAATCATTTTTGGTGGTGGAGGTTGTTGTTGGGGTTAATTTATTTGATGATGGTTTCTTTCGGTTTGCTTTCCCCATTTTAACCACTACCACATTTTTCTCTTCCATGTTTGCACAAACTTCCACTAGCATCTCGTTGACTCCTTTTCCTTCTTCCAACTCGGTTATATTAATCCGCATTTCTCCCATACCAAAATCTACTTGACACTTGGTCGTGACAAGAAAATCTCGACCAAAACACACATTAGGTTCATCCGCATTTCCTTCTTCTAAAACAACAAAACCAGTTTCAAAGATATGTCCATGAATATTGACCTTCAGATTTTTGACCATCTTCCTTCCATATGCTTCATAATACATACGAACATGACCGATTTCGTCAAGAACCTCTTCCAAGATATAATTCTCTCCATAAGCCATATTAAGCTGTGCATCCCGAGCACGTACTCCTTCCACTTCACAAGGTGTTCCAAATCTCATCATCGGTGAATCATACACCGTTGACGGTGCTTGTGTAAACACTACCACTCTTTTGTTTTTGGGTAGTTGAACCTTGTTTTCACATACTTCTTCCATATCACCCGTGTCAATTCCCAATTCTTTCTTGCTTTCCTCCAAAATTCCTCCAATCTTTTCTAATGAACTTCCCGTATCCTTGAACATTTCATCCAAAGTACGAAGGTATTCCGAGATTCCGCTCAAACTATCCATGTTACTAGACAACTTAACAAAGCAAAACAAAACAAATCCCGAATGATTAGCGTTAAAGTTAGTAAAACAAGAACAAACTATAAAAACATATAATAAAACATCTAAGACATCTAACAAAATTAAGAACTCAAATAAAAACTCAAAACCTAAAAATGATAAAACTCAACTCAGAAACTCCAACCGGATTCGGTTGGATCACCAACCGAATCGGTTGGTTGAAAATTCTAGACAGAAATACTAACCGGATCAGGTTGCGGGTTGCGACCGATCGGTTTGATCGAAAATATATATATATATATATATATATATATATATATATATATATATATATATTTTTAAATAAAAATAATAATTAAAGCAAATTAAATGTCATTAAGGATGTACTAACTCCAGTTAATTAAATAAAACTCTTCATAAACTAATAATTAAATAACTTATTAAATCTAATTAAAACCAAAATTAAAACTAAAACTAAAACTAAATAAACTACCAATAAATTCTATTATGAAATAAACTATAACTGAAAATAAAATTACTCCTAACCATTACCATCAACTATTAAAAATTAAAATTAATAAAACTAGATTAACTAAATAATGACAAATGTAAAGAAAAATAAAATAAGTAAAAACAATAAATCTAAGAGATGATTAAACCACAAAATTACTCTAGAAATCAAAACACAATAACTAAGAAGATAGATACTAAATTCGAACCAAAAAAAAAATTTCACAGAATGTCTAACCGGATTCGGTTGGCTAACCAACCGAATCGGTTAGTTTGTAACAAAACTTTTTTTTTTTTTTTTTTTTTTTTAGACTAATTTCAAAGAAAACTACAGAAAAATCCCCGGCAGCGGCGCCAAAAACTTGATGTGCTCCGGTTGGTGCAAATTTAAAAATTTATAATCGCGAATTAACCGTATAACCTATTAACACATACGAGCAAGTATACTCGTCCGCAATAGCAAAGTTTGGTAAGTCGAGATCGTCCCAAGGGATTTTTGTTTTGAAATAGATCTTATTAAAAAGTTTCTAACAAGAAAGCTTGTCAAGGCTTCCTCGAATAAGTGTTCTAGTGAAAATACGAATCAAGAATATAAATATATACTTGTGTGAAGTCTCATAATCAACCATAGATAATGTTCATAAAGGTTTGGTGTATACTCTTAGTATGATGCACAAATCATAAGCAAATGATTCCCCAACCATGGTATTTGTTTGTAAAAATCATTCTAAGAACAAAAACTTTTAGGTAATCCTTTCGGTCCTTATCCCAATGATTATCCTCTAAAAGTTCCATTTGTTTGCAACATGTTCTCATTAAATTTGTTCTTACGAATCTTTCGACCCTTCGTGATGAAAATGTTCCTAGTCTTGTTTTAATAAGCAAAACATGGTGGTTGTCAATCACCATATCCCCATACTAGTTTGTCACTACACTTTTTGGAATAAAACACAAGAGAAATCCTTTCGGTCCTTTTTCTTAAAACATGTTTTATTGACAAATCAATCCAAGACTAGTATTTTTCCAACAAACTCATTTAAACAAGATCATATATACATGCATCACATTTTGAGAACATTATTATGATTAATCACATTCCAACACACAAGTATATCACAAACTACTCCATGAAAACAATCATATCTAAACACAAGTCATAACAAGGTAATTCAAACAATTCAAGAGAATAGATTTCCATAACAAAGTTCATAGAATACCTAAACTTTTGTGATTACAAGAATTAGAAATCGTGGAATGTAGCCACCACGCGCCTCCAATCACCTAGGATCACCGCACAACTCCAAACTACCGAAACAATGGACAAGAATGGTTCCTTCCTTGCTTCTGGACGTTTTCCAGTAACTACTAAGCTTTTGGGTTGAAATAATAGGGTAAATATTAGTTTTGGTGTAAACTAATACTCTTTTGGTTGTGTCACACTTAGTATACAAGTACTAGGTCCTTTAAATAGCCAAAGCACTTGCTTAACTGCCCAAAAAAGTTCTCTCCAAGTTAATATCAAGAAATGATCGGACTCTAATAATTATGGGGAGTTAAGACAACAATAAATGCGAATTGTGTAACTGCAGTGCCAGAAACCGGATCGGTTTCTAGGCCGACCGAATCGGTAACAGCTTTGACCATCTGCCCAGCCGATCCGGTTGCGGGTTGCGACCGATCGGCTGGGTTTTGCTCCTTTTGACTTTTTGCTGACTTTTCCCTTTACGCTTCATTCTTTGCTTACGTTGATGATTTCCAAAGCTAAACTTGATCTTTCCTTGCTGTAGATGCTTCGAAATCACAACGCTTCCATATCATTGAGTCCACAAGTTTCCAATCTCAACTTCCTTCCTTTAGAATCTTCCAAATGTGCATAAAAACTTCATTTCTTCATTATTCGCGATACCTGGCTACATATACATACACAATACGCATCTTTGCACTTTTGCAACAGTTATGAGTAAATATAGCCGAATATCATGCACAAAACTGACAATAACGCTACTAAAAACATGTTCATTTTAGACGTTATCATAAGGTTTTAAAAGGTACCATTTTGAGAGGTCGTTTTAGTCCTTATTTGATCACTTTTGTATCCGTTATTGCTTAATATCGTTCCTTTTCACTTTTTAGGTCTCTTGAAGGCAAAATGCTGGAATGGCACTTATTTGGACGAAAAGGCGCGAATATATGAAGAGAATGGCCAAAGTCAGAATCAAGACACTCACAGTTGCTGAAATCAGAAGGCGACGGCATCAGGTGCTAATGGCGACGCCGTCCCAAAATTGTTGTGACGGTCCAGAACCCAAAACTCGTATTTTCAAGCGACGACGTCTAGTTGTGAAAGAGTAGGCCGTCGCTACTCAGACGGCCTAGATGCAATCCAGACGACGTCAGAAGCTGAAGAGGACGGCGTCACGGACATAAGGTGACGCCGTCGCAAGGTTAACGTGGCCAAGACGAAACCCTAATGACGGCGACACGACGGCGTCACTAAACATAAGGTGACGCCGTCGCAATTGTAATCTTATATATAGAATCCAAATTTTTCAGTCTTTTTGTAGAGAGTCTTTTGGAGTGAAAACCTAAAACCGAACATAAGGTGTCTTGTACAGTATTTAAGGGTTTTAAAAACCCTATCTTACATCAAGATAAGTCTTTACTTCATTAATTCAATTATGTCTTTGATTATTTGTGTGTATGCTTGCATGTTCTCCATGTCCGGCTAATTTATTTGTGTGTTTGCTTAGGAAGTATGAAACTTAATTATTGAATATTGATTGGTTGTTTCTTATCTTAGTTGATATATGATCTAGTAATGCGATAGGTCATTCGTTGTGTACTTAATGCTTGATTCATCTTTGTGAACCTTAGAATATAATTACCTGAGTAGTTGTAGGCTAAACCATCCAAAGAGCGCCTTAGAGTAGGAGTTTATCATCCCTAGTGGGTTTGTAGACGAGACCCTTTGGTAAGTTCAAAGAGTTAGGGAGAATCGCATACCCTACAACTTTAGACACACAACGCAACTAAGAATAAGACGTGACAATTCAACCATCAATAGGAGATAATTAAGGAGTAATACAACCTAAGTAAACACATCTTTAAACTATCATACGAGCACACATTAATTAGACATAGACTCCCACAACCTTAGTTTAGATAATTAGATAATAGTAGAGTAATCGGTAGAAATACCAACCCCTCCCAAATCCAATACCCGAGATTCGTACCTTTCCATTTTATAAAACAAAAAAAGATAAAAAATAATCTTCCTCAACCTTAACCTTAGCGTAGTAACTTCTTACTAGCATTCCTATTCCCCTAGAGAACGATATCAATACCCGTGGCTTACCCTAATTACTACACTACAACGATTAGGCTCACTGCCTAGGGTGTTATAAAACTTGCTCGAAGAAAAGGAAGTTTCCTTGACCCCGAACGACGCGTGTAGCGTTATCAAGTATAATGTATTAAAAGATCAACTATATGTGCAAAGCGCTATACATGTGATTTAGGTCAAGATGTCGAAATAGTATTAACCGTATCCAATTGCACATGCATTGAAAACACGATAATCAAATTATTAATCTCAAAAATCATTGCCAAACTTTTACATTCAATTCGTTTTTTAGTTACTGTAAGCCGCTAGAGATTATTGCACCACCTTTTGACTATGGTTTGGAACACAATCTTTTGACCTAAAAAACGAGTGATGTTCTGCAAGGAACTGAATCGTATATCACTGTAAGAATTAATGCCTCTCAAGCTCTTTCACTTTGCCATCTATTGTAACAATAATTATAATACATGATATTATAACTTTGTCACGAAAATTTGTATCCCGGAGGGCTTTCTTTACATAATGTTAATCCACTTTTTGATTGGTCCGCAGGGTATGATCTTGTACTGTTTACGCTTCTTCTATTTAAAACATCAATAAGCATTTGGAGAAAAACTTTTAAATCAAGGTGTTAATCATAACTTGTGCCAACATTAGATTTCCAATATCAAACCACCCCTTTTCCCTAATTAAAAACCAAAACAGCAAATTAATGTTTGTGTTTCATGTTCTGCAAGTACCTCCATAAATAGTAGAATCCTAATAATACATGAAAATGGGGCATGAGCATGAGATTTTGGGTCATGGGTGGAGATGGGATTCTGGAAGAAGAGTATTATATATATTTGAAAAGTTTAAAGAAAAATGTACCTTTATTGTTGTGGACTGCTGATTCAAATTTCTTTCAACCTTTATGTTTGAAAAGTTTAAAAAGTTAAATGTTATTTTGTGAGGTTGAAAAAAGTGTTGTACTTGTGGGTCCATAGTTGATTTATTTTCTTAGTGTACTTTTTTAGTATTTTTTTTAGTGTAGAAAGACCCACATGAGTTATTTTGATTTTTGACTTATATTTTGTGTAGATAATGATCCCTAGTATGTATTGGTTGGTGCAAGTCAGCTCCAAGTTATTAGACGCTTGTGTTTAGTGTATTTTTTGGGTTCTTTTTTTTCAAAAAAATAAGCTTAATCTCTGGTTCTTTAGTGTAAAGTTGTATACATTATTGTGTAATAAGCACTTATTTCCAACTCTAATTTCCAATTTATTTATCTTACAGGGACATTGCGGATTTCATCTCCATTTAAAGCCACAAAATTCCAAATAGCAGCAAGTGATACTTTCACATAAATTGTCCTTTATGAATATTTTTTCATTTAAAACTATCAATAATCATTATGCTATATTCAGTCAAACAAATTTAGCTGGCCCGTACCTCCCTTCACAAGATTTGTTTTTCTGATCATCCTTGCATTTGATGCAGATCCTTATTGGACTTAGACCGGGCAAGGACCCTGAGGATAAAGGGTAATAAGAGGTGCTCTAGGACATCTTTCTTTGATACATTTAATCGAGAGGTTTCTTGGGAACTGAAAAGACAATGAATTTCAATTGTTTCTTTTTTTTGACTGAATATAATTTGTTACAATTCTTGAGTGTGATTAGTTGCATTATTCAAGAAGAAAATGCATTGTTCATTAACGGGCTACCGGAGTTTAGATTGTTTGCAGAATATGTAGCCAAAACGTAAGTCGTTCTCTCTTTTCCGCCTCAAGTATAATGTATTAAAAGATCAACTATATATGCAAATCGCTATACATGTGATTTAGGTAAAGATGTCGAAATAGTATTAACCGTATCCAATTGCACATGCATTGAAAACACGATAATCAAATTATTAATCTCAAAAATCATTGCCAAACTTTTACATTCAATTCGTTTTTTAGTTACTGTGAGCCGCTAGAGATTATTGCACCACCTTTTGACTATGGTTTGGAACACAATCTTTTGACCTAAAAAACGAGTGATGTTCTGCAAGGAACTGAATCATATATCACTGTAAGAATTAATGCCTCTCAAGCTCTTTCACTTTGCCATCTATTGTAACAATAATTATAATACATGATATTATAACTTTGTCACGAAAATTTTTATCCCGGAGGGCTTTCTTTACATAATGTTAATCCACTTTTTGATTGGTCCGCAGGGTATGATCTTGTACTGTTTACGCTTCTTCTATTTAAAACATCAATAAGCACTTGGAGAAAAACTTTTAAATCAAGGTGTTAATCATAACTTGTGCCCACATTAGATTTCCAATATCAAACCACCCTTTTTCCCAAATTAAAAACCAAAACAGCAAATTAATGTTTGTGTTTCATGTTCTGCAAGTACCTCCATAAATAGTAGAATCCTAATAATACATGAAAATGGGGCATGAGCATGAGATTTTGGGTCATGGGTGGAGATGGGATTCAGGAAGAAGAGTATTATATATATTTGAAAAGTTTAAAGAAAAATGTACCTTTATGGTTGTGGACTGCTGATTCAAATTTCTTTCAACCTTTATGTTTGAAAAGTTTAAAAAGTTAAATGTTATTTTGTGAGGTTGAAAAAAGTGTTGTACTTGTGGGTCCATAGTTGATTTATTTTCTTAGTGTACTTTTTTAGTATTTTTTTTAGCGTAGAAAGACCCACATGAGTTATTTTGATTTTTGACTTATATTTTGTGTAGATAATGGTCCCTAGTATGTATTGGTTTGTGCAAGTCAGCTCCAAGTTATTAGACGCTTGTGTTTTGTGTATTTTTTGGGTTCTTTTTTTTTCCAAAAAAATAAGCTAAATCTCTGGTTCTTTAGTGTAAAGTTGTATACATTATTGTGTAATAAGCACTTATTTCCAGCTCTAATTTCCAATTTATTTATCTTAAAGGGACATTGCGGATTTCATCTCCATTTGCAGGCTTGAAAGCCGCAATATTCCTAATAGCAGCAGGTGATACTTTCACATAACTTGTCCTTTATGATTTTTTTTTTCATTTAAAACTATCAGTAATCATTATGCTATATTCAGTCAAACAAATTTAGCTGGCCCGTACCTCCCTTCATAAGATTTGTTTTTCTGATCATCCCTGCATTTGAGGTAGATCCTTATTGGACTTAGACAGGGCAAGGACCCTGAGGATAAAGGGTGACAAGAGGTGCTCTGTGACATCTTTTGTTGGATCGATATACTCTGACCAAACTAACTATGTAGCTTGTAAGGGTTTAGCAACCTTGGATAAATCCTAAATTACTAACAATGAAATACTGATATTACTCTATTAAGTATGCAAAAACTACTTCAATAAAGCTAAGAAGAATAACTTTAAACTTCAACGATTATATTAAAACTTTGAACCTGCTTGTTATACAGATTCACTAACAACCCTAATAACTCTAATATCGTACTTGCAAGTAAGTCGTATCTCTAATATTCTCTAATATTGCGTACCTCTAATGCCTATCTAGGGGTCCTTTTATAGGCATAAGGAGTACCCTAGTCGGTTTACAATTACAATCCTTGTACGACAAGTAATACTAATTCTAAACTAAGAATATTCTATAATTACATAGCTTTCCATAAACGATATAGCAGTCCTTTAGCCTTTGCAGTACTTTGACACAAGCAGTACTTTGACTTTCATTAAGCAGTACTTTGACTATCTTCAGCACTTTGACTTTCTTCAGTACTTTATATTTTATATCCCAACAATCCTCCCCTAACTTGAATTCTACTTGCTTCATTTCAAGTTCCTTTGTATCTTTATCTTTAACATCTTTGTCTTCAAGGAAAGATTGTGTCTTTATCTTCAGATTTGTCTTGTACTCTCTGTGCTTGTATTATTATCATCAAAGTAGTCTTTATAAGCAATCATTATCAGCAACCTTCATCTTTTCAGCTTCTCAGTAACATATGGCAAAATGTACATCAGATCATAAAGTTTCAGACTATTCTCATCACTTCCAGATGTGTAAAATCCTGTGAGAGGTGAATCATTGAAAATTTAATGGATTTTGATGTCTCTTTACCAAAGCCATTAACTCTGGAGTAGCCAATGTTTAGGTGTGTAAAACCATGGTACATTGATAACCATATGATTTTTAGCAAATCATCAGCTATCAACGGATTTGTTAAGTCTTTACCAAGAGCCGTTTACTTTTGGACTAGTTAGTTCTTGCAACCATGGTGAACTTATTACCATATAAATGGTTTTTTCACAGCCTTTACCACAAGCCATTTTCTTGTGGGCTAGCCAACTCTTCACTATTGCAGATATGGTGAATTGAAAGCCATACAATTTTTAGTAAATTGTCAACTAAAAACGGATTTGATAATCACATCAGAGCTGTACCCTCATGATGAGTCAAACTCTTTCTTGTTTATTAAACATGGTGAGTTGATTACCATCATATGCTATTCTTAAAACAATTTGTTGCTGTTATCTTGTGCTTCAAAAAGTATTTTGCACTTTACAAAAATTGCTTATTTATTTTCATTAAAAGACTTTTATTGGTTTTAAGCTGCAAGCAGTACTTTGATAAAGTACTGTTTGTCCAGCAGTACTTTGTATAAAGTACTTGATTTTTCAAAAGTTTTATATAATAAAGAACCATACCAGTATTTATGCATCATCATCAGCCATAGTTGTCCATTTGATAAATAATTCAATGACCATAAGGGCTGTTTCCTTCTCCTGCTCAACCTCCATACCATGATCTAGCATTCTGATCATAAGATCTTTTGTCAGTGGATATCTTCTTTCTGCTAGCATGTGAATCATGGTCCCATCTTCTAACTCCAAAACATGCACTCCTGATTCTTCAAAGAATCTCCAGCTAGTAATCTCCTAAATTTTTTGATTGTTCCAGATTGCATCAGTGCTTGTTTCTTCTGTCTCCTAGATAGTTATAAGATCTCCCAGCAAGACTAAGCTAACTCCAGTTGATGGAATATGCTCAAAATATTCTTGCACTAGTTGATACAGATGAAACAGATATTCTCTATCTATCATATGCAGTATGTCCCACAACAGATTAAACATTCTAAAGCTTTCATCTTCTCTATGGAACATAAGATAGTCTCCTTCCTTTGATTCTACAACTTCAAATGTAGACATCTTAGACTTCTTTTCAGCAACTTCTTTTGATTTAGGATGCACAAAATCAACAACTCTTAGATAATTCCTCAGCTCATCAACTGTATCTGTTCTCAATTGTATCTTCTTTGATAGTTGTTCATCATCAGTTGTTCTCTTTCTCTTTAAACTCCTTTTTCTTGCATCCTCATTCTGCTTTTCATCATCAAAAGGAATAATACCTTCCAGTTCCTTTTGATAAGCTTCACTAATAGCATCATACAAATCTTTCATCTCTATATACTTCAACTTATGTAAACCAGTATATCCTCTACCCTTCAGATAAGCCATCATTGCATTTCTTTCTTTAGCAATACTCTGAGGTCTTCTAGGTATAACCGCTGGCTTTTCTGGTAGAACATTTTCAGCATCCAAGCCCTTAGTTATGCTAAAGTAAGCTTCTTCTTTTTCTTTGTTTCTACCAGGATACCTGATAAGGTTTTAAAATGTACCATTTTGAGGGGTCGTTTTAGTCCTTATTTGATCACTTTTGTATCCGTTATTGCTTAATATCGTTCCTTTTCACTTTTTAGGTCTCTTGAAGGCAAAATGCTGGAATGGCACTTATTTGGACGAAAAGGCGCGAATATATGAAGAAAATGGCCAAAGTCAGAATCGAGACACTCACAGTTGCTGAAAACAGAAGGCGACGGCGTCAGGTGCTAATGGTGACGCCGTCCCAAAATTGTTGTGATGGTCCAGAACCCAAAACTCGTATTTACAAGCGACGACGTCCAGTTGTAAAAGAGTAGGCCGTCGCTACTCAGACGGCCTAGATGCAATCCAGACGACGTCAGAAGCTGAAGAGGACGGAGTCACGGACATAAGGTGACGTCGTCGCAAGGTTAACGTGGCCAAGACGAAACCCTAATGATGGCGACATGACGGCGTCACTAAACATAAGGTGACGCCGTCGCAAATGTAATCTTATATATAGAATCCGAATTTTTCAGTCTTTGGTGGAGAGTCTTTTGGAGTGAAAACCTAAAACCGAACATAAGGTGTCTTGTACAGTATTTTAGGGTTTTAAACCCTATCTTACATCAAGATAAGTCTTTACTTCATTAATTCAATTATGTCTTTGATTATTTGTGTGTATGCTTGCATGTTTTCCATGTCCGGCTAATTTATTTGTGTGTTTGCTTAGGAATTATGAAACTTAATTATTGAATATTGATTGGTTGTTTCTTATCTTAGTTGATATATGATCTAGTAATGCGATAGGTCATTCGTTGTGTACTTAATGCTTGATTCATCTTTGTGAACCTTAGAATATAATTACCTGAGTAGTTGTAGGCTAAACCATCCAAAGAGCGCCTTAGAGTAGGAGTTTATCATCCCTAGTGGGTTTGTAGACGAGACCCTTTGGTAAGTTCAAAGAGTTAGGGAGAAACGCATACCCTACAACTTTAGACACACAACGCAACTAAGAATAAGACGTGACAACTCAACCATCAATAGGAGATAATTAAGGAGTAGTACAACCTAAGTAAACACATCTTTAAACTATCATACGAGCACACATTAATTAGACATAGACTCCCACAACCTTAGTTTAGATAATTAGATAATAGTAGAGTAATCGGTAGAAATACCAACCCCCCAAATCCAATACCCGAGATTCGTACCTTTCCATTTCATAAAACATAAAAAGATAAAAAATAATCTTCCTCAACCTTAACCTTAGCGTAGTAACTCCTTACTAGCATTCCTATTCCCCTAGAGAACGATATCAATACCCGTGGCTTACCCTAATTACTACACTACAACGATTAGGTTCACTGCCTAGGGTGTTATAAAACTTGCTCGAAGAAAAGGAAGTTTCCTTGACCCAGAACGACGCGTGTAGCGTTATCAAGTTTTTGGCGCCGCTGCCGGGGAATAGAATAGCTAGTTAGTAGTCCACCTCATTTAGGTTTCTTTGCTTGATTCCTATCAAGTAAATTTTTTCTCATTTTTTAGCTTCCTCGTAGTCTATCCCCCTTCTTCGTGACCTTTGTTCGTAACCATTTTTATTGACTATTCCGTTAGCCGTTATGGAGAACGCGAATCTGCCAAAACTTTCACCCAATCAGCGAAATCTACTACATAATTTACCCCTTCCACTCCAAAATGAGATCTTGAGGTTCCAGCAACATCATGATGAATCCTTTCCGGAGGCGTGGACTCGAATTAAATATTTATTACAAAAAGTCCTTTATCATGGTATTGATTTACTGTTTCCACTACAATTCTTTTACACTCGTATCGCCCACGAAACCCAAAGGAGACTTGACTATGTAGCATATGGGGATATTTGGGGACGTGGTGTTCGAATTGCATGGGAAACCTTTGAGATTCACGCCCAATTTGGAAGTGGAACATGGGACCCAAAAAACGAATCTTTAGACCTATTTTCAATTTGGAAACTTCGGTCGGAAAGGTTGTTTAGGAAGGAGATGATTAGAGTTGAGGTGCCAAGGTGCATGTCATGGTTAGGCGCTACCACAGTACAAAATGAATACATAGGTGATCTTGATAAGATGGAGGATAGAGTAGAAAATCCAATCCCATTGGATAACCTACAAGTCCTACCATCACTTGAGGAGCACACATCACCTATAACTTACCCGAAAGAAGTAGAAGAGACTATAGGAACCCCGATTGATAGAGAACCTTTGGACCAAACGCCACTAGAGAATGTAGGTTTAGATTCTTGTTGTCATGACCTCTCTCTTAGTCCTAGGGAAGTCCCTAATTTTGATGAACCAGAGCCTCAACCAAAAACCTTACCCAATTTTTCGTCTTTAGATGTGAATCTTGGAATTGAATTAGGTCCCAATCCACCCATCAAAATAGATAGTCCGGGTAGTTGCTTGATAAAAGTGGTAGATTCTAGGCCATGTAGAGTGGAAGCTAATATAGGAGTAACCCATGACCTTACACACTTACATCACCCATTCATGGTTGATAACAAGAAACACTATGGGTTTAAACCGGGTTTATTAGGTCAAGATGGATCCTTAACTAGGAATCTTTTGAAGTTAATAGAAGATGATCCATTTTTAGGAGGGAGATTTGATTCACCCGCTGCACCAATAGACTTAGGTAATGTTATAATGAATGGAGCACACTCCTTTGAGCATATAAATCACTCATCACCCTCTCCTCACGTAGCAAATTTCCACCCTAAGGGTGTGTATCGCTACTATCACCCGCACTTAAACTTAAGTGTAGGAAAAACTTCCCCTTTATCTGTTAAATAAGGGTAGAGTCAGGCTCGTGACTCGAACAAAAACAAGCGCTTCTTGGGAGGCAACCCATGTGTATTTGATTTTTATTTTCATTTGTGTGTCGTATATCTTTTATTAATTGTTTATCCTCATGTTTAAATTTGTAAAAATGCTTTATTTTGTTTTTAACTTCGTCTTAATTGCATATAAAGGTATTTTACATAAGGGATAAGTGTAGGGAGGATTACACACGTTTTCAAAAGAAATGTAAACATGAGAATAACAATTAACTAAAAGATATTTATGTTTGTTTTGTTCGAGTCAAATGCTTGTATCGAGTCATAATGGATGTTTTGCAGAAATTTTTTCCAGATTCTAAAGATGTAAATTTTCCAGAATTTTTTTCCAGAAAATCGCAAGACCAGTTTTTGTCAGGATAACCTGACGGCGTCAGGATTGCAACCTGACGGCGTCAGGAAGGAGTAAAAACATCAGATTACTTTTTTCTCGTTTTCTGAGCTACTTATAAATTTTTGGAATTTTCCAGGTTTTAATTTTCTTAGAAATTCTGTAAACATCAATTCCACAAGCATTATATCCTAGTTTAAATCGAGTCTTATATATATTATTACCGCCGATTTTACGCGAAGATTTCGTTTGTTTTCTTCAAGTGTGCAGGTTTAGTTTGTCAGGAAGAAGTTACATAAGATTGGAAGGAACTTTTCACGCAATAATTCTTCTTGAAAAGGATTTAACCACCACTTTACACGGATCCTACCGAGCTAATCAGGGGAGTATTAGTTTCTTTCGTTTTAAATTATCTTCTATTATCATAACTTTGATACTTTCGGAGAACATTGGGGACAATGTTCAGTTTAAGTGTAGGGAAGGAAAATAAAACGAGAACTTTGAAACTATGCTTATCCTTGATTATTTGCTTTGTCCAATTGTGATTGTGTAATAAACCATGAGAAAATGTCGGTTAGGGTAATTTTGGCACCAAATTTAAAATTTTTTATGACATATAGGAGTGGGCCATTAGCCTTAACAAAAGCGTCTCACGGATAGGAAGTTATATGACTAGCATAAAACCCTTTATCACCCAAATTCCACCAAAATGTGAGGATCGCCCTTAGATTAGTAGGAATTAAAGCATTCATCTTTAATGCTTAGAGTGTGAACCGGTAGTATATTAGATTCTATAACTTGTTTTGTGATGCATTCCGAGATCGCAAGTGAGGCTACACTTGTGTAGTTAGGAATAACTAAATGATAAGAGGCATTAGGATAACCCTTGTTTGATACCTATAATATAATTACTTCTTCCATATCGGTTGAGTAATTCCCCCACACCTTTGCGTTGTACTCATCTTTAGTACACGATACCCCTAGTTAACCCCTCAGAGCCTATCCTTTTCGCGGTTCTCGTGATGTTTCGGTTTTTCCGGAATATCAATGAAGAACATTGTTTACACCCCACCCCAAATATACACCCAAATCGCCTTAGCCTACCCCTTATGCACTCACTTTTAGTGCAAATGTTTGTTATCACCCTAAACCCTTAGTTCAATTATCTAGTTGCTTGCATAAGTTGCTAAGTCGAGTCATATCCTTTGTATACAGTTTTGGGACGATTGGGATTCATGGGAAAAGTTAAATTTTATGAAATGACGGGAAGGGAACGTTAAATTCAAATTCCCTTTGTTTGCATAATAATGTACCCCAAGTGTTTTGATCTTTTCAATTCGGGTCAAATTAGTGTTAGAGTAATAAAAACTCAAGTGTAGGGATATGCCTATAAATCCCTAGTATTTTGATGTTATCGTAGAGGATGGTAGAGTAAAAGTGTATGAAAAAAAAAATAGAAAAAGAGAAAAAGAAAAAAAAAATAGAGTAAAAAAAAAAAAAAAAAAAAAAAAAAAAAAGCATACGGGCTACCCTCTTACATCTATCCTTTAAATTTAAGTTTGTTTATTTCAGTTATGTAGAGTTTAGAGTGTCGAGTCTTGGCTTAGCAACGCCATTCTTCGTATGCTTGTAACATAGAGATTTTTGACTTGCCACCACTAAATAGCCTATCCCACCAAACCCTTATTTCCCTACCGTAAGCCTAACATTACAACCCTTTAAAAGACCTCTTTGATAGTCTTTTCTAGGTGCTTACGCCAAAGCGATGAAGGTTTGATCTATTCTCAAGCCTATGGTAATCTATGTACTAGGACCGGTTAATGAGTGTTTATCTTCCATTTCCTATTTGTTATATTTCATATATACACCCGAGAGAGACGTGAGTATCCAAACACCCCATGTGAGGTGCTAGTATGTAATTTCCGTGCTTGTTATGACTTTTGCGGGGCTTATATGTGTTGTGGACCATTTTAAATTAATGCTTCATGACCCCTAACTTATAAATTAATTGGCTAAAAGCACATTTGCTTGAGGACAAGCAAATAACAAGTGTAGGGATATTTGATAAGGTTTTAAAAGGTACCATTTTGAGGGGTCGTTTTAGTCCTTATTTGATCACTTTTGTATCCGTTATTGCTTAATATCGTTCCTTTTCACTTTTTAGGTCTCTTGAAGGCAAAATGCTGGAATGGCACTTATTTGGACGAAAAGGCGCGAATATATGAAGAAAATGGCCAAAGTCAGAATCGAGACACTCACAGTTGCTGAAAACAGAAGGCGACGGCGTCAGGTGCTAATGGTGACGTCGTCCCAAAATTGTTGTGACGGTCCAGAACCCAAAACTCGTATTTACAAGCGACGACGTCCAGTTGTAAAAGAGTAGGCCGTCGTTACTCAGACGGCCTAGATGCAATCCAAATGACGTCAGAAGCTGAAGAGGACGGCGTCACGGACATAAGCTGACGCCGTCGCAAGGTTAACGTGGCCAAGACGAAACCCTAATGACGGCGACATGACGGCGTCACTAAGCATAAGGTGACGCCGTCGCAAATGTAATCTTATATATAGAATCCGAATTTTTCAGTCTTTGGTGGAGAGTCTTTTGGAGTGAAAACCTAAAACCGAACATAAGGTGTCTTGTACAGTATTTTAGAGTTTTAAACCCTATCTTACATCAAGATAAGTCTTTACTTCATTAATTCAATTATGTCTTTGATTATTTGTGTGTATGCTTGCATGTTTTCCATGTCCGGCTAATTTATTTGTGTGTTTGCTTAGGAATTATGAAACTTAATTATTGAATATTGATTGGTTGTTTCTTATATTAGTTGATATATGATCTAGTAATGCGATAGGTCATTCGTTGTGTACTTAATGCTTGATTCATCTTTGTGAACCTTAGAATATAATTACCTGAGTAGTTGTAGGCTAAACCATCCAAAGAGCACCTTAGAGTAGGAGTTTATCATCCCTAGTGGGTTTGTAGACGAGACCCTTTGGTAAGTTCAAAGAGTTAGGGAGAAACGCATACCCTACAACTTTAGACACACAACGCAACTAAGAATAAGACGTGACAACTCAACCATCAATAGGAGATAATTAAGGAGTAGTACAACCTAAGTAAACACATCTTTAAACTATCATACGAGCACACATTAATTAGACATAGACTCCCACAACCTTAGTTTAGATAATTAGATAATAGTAGAGTAATCGGTAGAAATACCAACCCCCCAAATCCAATACCCGAGATTCGTACCTTTCCATTTCATAAAACATAAAAAGATAAAAAATAATCTTCCTCAACCTTAACCTTAGTGTAGTAACTCCTTACTAGCATTCCTATTCCCCTAGAGAACGATATCAATACCCGTGGCTTACCCTAATTACTACACTACAACGATTAGGTTCACTGCCTAGGGTGTTATAAAACTTGCTCGAAGAAAAGGAAGTTTCCTTGACCCCGAACGACGCGTGTAGCGTTATCAATACCTTTTCCTTTATCTTTAGGATCTAAAGTAGGTTGAGAAGTTTTCAAGACTTGAGGTTGTTGTTGTTCTTCAACTCCAAGGATACTAACACCTCTCGGTCTTGACATATTCAGCATTATCTGAGCAATGGTCTCATCATCACTAGCAGTATGTTCTACTTTAGATGTACCAGCTTCCTCTTCATGTAAGACTATTGAAGGACCAGCTTCTTCTTCAAAATTTAAGGTCCTTGGTGTTATAAGCTCTTGCCTAAACGTTCCTTGAAAAGCAGTACTTTGATCACCAGCACCTTGAGCATCAGCACCTTGATCACCAGTACTTTGTACACCAGTACCTTGAGGCTCAGTTTGCTCAATTTTCTCAGCTTCTTTATGTGAATCATCAAAAGTGTCAGTATCTTCATAAGGTTGAGCATCTTCATTCAAATTTTCTTGCTCCAAATTCCTCCCCAATTGGAATGAAGGATGCTTGTGAAGCTTCTTGCCTTTAGAAACCTTCTTAAATTTCTTTCTTTTCTTCTTCTGAGATTTGACCCACAATCTGTGATGTTGAACTAATGGCCAGACAAATTTCTTCAATTTTCTAAACTTGTTGTTCAACTTCAAAAGTTGTGCAGCTTGAGCTTCATAATCTTCCTTCAACCTCAATAGCTCCCTTGTCAAAGCATAGTTATCCAGAACAGATCCCTCAAAAGCCATATCTCCCTCATCTCCTTCAGATGTTTGAGACCCATCTGTGGAAGTATAATCATTGGGAGATGATGGTGGGTTGACCTCTGGTTCTGAATCATCATGCACAATATCTTGCAAAGATGTAGTAGGTTGAGATGCAGTACCTTCCTTTGAAGCAGTATGTTGAGAAGCAGTACCTTCCCTTGAATCTGAAGGCTCATTTTCTTCACTTGAGGTTGCTTCATCTCTAACAGCTTGTACGACTTCCATCATGTGAGCAGTTAAAGGTGTATCACTCCTAGAAAATTTGTCACTCTTTCTAGCCATGAAAGTGAACACCTTTGGTGGAAGTACAATAGCAGGTAGCAAGCTTGAAGGTTTAGGGACATCCTTAAGCTGTTTGTTCAAGAATACTTGAACAAATCTAGGGTACATGAGGAATGGGTGAACCATTTGAGATATGAGATAGCATACCATCCAGAATCATTCCTGAAAAGTTAAAGGGTTGATTGGTAGCTAATCTCACTAAGGCAGAGGCTATATTTGATCAAAATTGTTCCCATGAAGTACTCTTGGGACTTAAGCAATGAAGCAATATATGAACGAGATACTTCCAGTGTGGACTAAATAAGGGCTTCTTAAAAGTTGTTTCAGTGAGAGACCCTTCATACCCTATATCTCTTAATGTATCCCAAAGCACTTGTTTGTCAAAACGAATAGCCCCTTCTTCATCATCAAACAATAAATCTTCCCTAATTGTGGCTTCACTAACTCTAACTATCTTCCCAGCAACCTTAGCCTGAATATAGGAGTCATCATCTTGCATATGAGATCTAGCAGTAGCCCAAAATTGTTGAATCCAGGGCTCAATGATGTTAGGTTCGACCAATAGAGCATAATTGATGGAAGATCCAGTTAGGAAATCAATTATGTCATGAAAAATGACATTAGACGGTGTCTTGTCCAAGTTAGCAACCATGTTGTGATTACTAACAGTGTTACGATTAGCCATTGTATGTTGTTATAAGAGAGAATGGTTCAATGAATAGTGAATGTTAATGAACAAAAGAGAGAGATGGATGGATAATTATAAAGATGAGAGGGAAAATCGGAGGGTAGTTATTTATAGGTAAGATTTAAAAAATCAAAGCCCAATTAATAAAGTTACCGTTGTTTGAATTTTACCCCTTATTTTGACCGTTAGAATAGTACGTTGACATGACTGCAGTGCTTTCCACGTAAGCAGTACTTCCAAAGCAGTACTTTAAGAGCTGTACTTTCAGATAAACTCAAAGCAGTACTTTCCATCCTCTTCTTCACAATAGCAAAAACCTCAAAAAGCATTGTATAGCCTCCCCTTAAACAATGCATAGGACTAACTAACTAACTAATAAGTCCTCCCCTTAATTGTAGCTTAATAGTTAATCATACCAATACTCACCACTAAATGATTGAATCTTGAAACATCAAATCCCTTTGTGAGTAGATCAGTTAAATTATCATCTGTGTGGACCTTGACAACATTAATGAGCCTATGCTCATAACAATCTCGAATAAAGTAATGCCTAATCTGAATGTGTTGGTCTTGGAGTGATAAACAGGATTCAATACAATGCAAATTGTACTCTCATAGTCAATGTATATAGGAGTATTCTTAAAAAACCCCATAATCCAAGAGTTGATTCTGCATCCACAGTACTTGTCCACAACAGCTTGCAGCAGCAACATATTCTGCTTCAGTGGATGATGTTGCTGCAACGGTTTGTTTCTTACATTACCAAGAAACTAATCTTCTTCCAAGATATTGGCATCCTCCAGTGGTTGATCTTCTATCATAATTATCACCTGCATAATCACTGTCTGAAAAAGCTTCCAAGTGAAAAGGTGAATCCTTAGGATACCACAACCCTAACTTAGGTTGTTGTCTTAGATAACTAAAAATCCTCTTGACTGCATTCATATGAGAGACCTTAGGTGAGACTTGATATCTTGCACATAAACATACAGCAAACATGATGTCAGCTCTAGATGCAGTTAAGTACATAAGACAACCAATCATTGATCTGTAAAGTTTGACATCCACAGCTTGTCCATCTTCATCCTTTCCTAATGAGTTGATAGCTTTAATACGTGTTGTGACTGGCTTGATAGTACTGAAGTTAAACTTCTTAAGAATGTCAGTGACATACTTATATTGAATAATAAAGATTCTAGTACTTGATTGTTTAACTTGAAGCCCCAAAAAGAAAGTTAATTCACCTATGGAACTCATTTGAAATTCTTGTTGCATGAGCCGCTCAAATTCTTTCACCATTGATTGTTTTGTAGCTCCAAAGATAATATCATCTACATATACTTGAACAAGCATTATGTCATATTTGTCTCTCTTGATAAACAAAGTCTTATCAATTGCTCCTCTCCTGTAACCATGTTGCAATAAGAAAGTGGAGAGTCTTTCATACCAAGCTCTAGGAGCTTGATGAACGCCATACAGAGCCTTAACAACTTTGTAGACTTTGTTTGGATGTGCAGGATCCTCAAAACCAGGAGGTTGTTTTACATAGACTTCCTCTGTAATTTTGCCATAAAGAAAGGCACTTTTGACATCCATTTGATAAACAGGAAAGCCCATATAAGATGCAAAAGCATGGAATAATATTATGGCTTCAATCCTTGCTACAGGAGCAAATACTTCATCATAGTCCACTCCTTCTTCTTGTCTATATCCTTAGGCAACTAATCTTGCTTTGTTCTTGATGACATTCCCTCTTTCATCTCTCTTAACTCTGAAAACCCATCTTGTACCAATGACTTTCTTTCCATCTGGTAAATCACATAGTACCCAAATGTCTTGAAGTTTGAATTGAAGAAGTTCTTCTTTCATGGCTTCAACCCAGCTTTCCTTAGTTAATGCTTGAGCTACAGTCTTGGGTTCTTCTTGAGAGATAAAGCAAGTGAATAAACATGTTTGTTGATCCTTATGATTCAGCCTGTTTTGTTTGTACACAAAGCTAAGTAAAGCATTATGTGGCTTAGAGAAACCTTTATCTTTGGTTCTTGTGAGCACTCCAGAAGTAGAAGGTCCAATGATTTGACCAGCAGGATGATCTTTATGAACTCTTAATGTAGGAGTCTGTGGAACTTCAAGATCAGCACCCAAGTTTGTGAAATCAGCTTCTTCATTGGAATTTGAGAAGATACCTTCATCATCTAATTCATCATCAGTGTCTTCTAATCCAGGCATGTTAGGATCATTCAAATCATCAGAAGTACTGTCAATTGGTGCAGCAGTACTTTGATCCAAAGTACTGTGATCTAAAGTACTGTGAGAGTAATTTGTAGACTTACCCTTTTTCTTTGCTGCTTCATAAGCTCTTCTTTGATCATCATCATAAGATTGTGCTATTGTTTCTTGAAAAAGCATCCTATTAAGCTTATCTTGAAGTGCTTGATCTTCATCAGACAATGTGGATTTTGGTTCATCAGTACTTTTCTCTTTCTCAATAGATATAGGTTCTTCATCAGGAACAACATCGGGTCTAATATTGACTCCATAATGTACTGTAAATCTTCTTCTTTATGAACAACTTGATTTTCTTCTCTGACAGGAACATAGTTCATAGAAGGAGTCAAAACATCAAGATCAAACATCCAATCAGGACCTTTATTAGCTAGTCTGTATTATCTATGGTGTAATATGTATTTATCTTATTCTTGTACTATCTTTGTGTAACTTTGTATTCTATAAATGTATATCTCCACACATTGGTGGGGCATTCACTTTTCTCTCAATCACATGTATCATAGCCTTTTCCCCTTCCCACCACTCCCTCTTCCATTCCTTCTATCTTCTCCATCAGTTTTCTTTTTCAACCATGGAAAACAACATCCCTTTGAACACCATCATTCATATGCTAACTATCAAACTTGGATCCTCCAATTACCTTTTAAGGAAAAATCAAATCATCCCTATTCTCTCTTATCAAAACCTTCTCAGTCATGTTGATGGAACCTGTATTACTCCTCCCTCCACTCGCCTTGAAGCCGATAAAACTGTTGACAACCCTGCCTATTTGGCATGGGTGTTGGCTGATCAGAAAATGGTTATTATTCTTCATGCCTCTCTTTCCGAGGAAGCCGTCACATTGATAGTCGGCTTGTCCATGGCCCGTCAAATCTGGACAGCCTTAGAGGCCGCTTATGGTAACTCTTCCATTGAAAGAGTTCACACCATCAGTGATCAACTTCGACTCATTCATAAGGGAACTAAATCTGTTGCCGAATATGGCCGGTTATTCAAAACCCTTTGTGATCAGCTTGCCGCTATTGGACATCCGGTGGATGACAGTGACCAATTACACTGGTTTCTTTTCGGATTAGGTCCTTCTTTTGAAACCTTTTCCACCTCAATTAGAGCCACCAGACCCGCACCATCGTTTGCTAATTTACTTGCTAGAACCGAAAGTCACGAGATATTTTATCAAGCCCTGCATCGGTCATCCTCTCCTACTGTTTCTTTTACCGCCACACATCAAGCGCCACCTTCGGCTGGACGTGGTTGCGGTGACAGGTCAGCCGGGTCACCCAATCAGAATGGTGGTCGAGGTCGTGGGAGACGTCCACCTCATTGTCAATTATGCCGAACCAGCGGACACTATGCTAATAGGTGTCCTCAATTATCGTCCTTTGCTTCGCAATCCCCTGTGGTTGATGATGACCTTGCCAAAGTCTTTGTGGCCCAATGTCATGTTGCTTCTGGTACTCCAGATTGGTATGTTGATTCTGGTGCTACGGATCACATGACGGCTACCACCGATAATATTACCAATGATACTCCAGCCTCAGGTACCAATTCAATTACTTTTGGGAATAATCATTCCCTTCCAATTTCACATACTGGTTCTTCTCGTCTTCTTAAAGATGTGGTCTTAAACGATGTATTGGTTGTGCCTCGCCTAACCAAAAACCTATTATCCGTGAGTAAACTCACTCGGGATAACCATGTGGATGTTTTGCTTTCTTATCCTAATTTCTTTGTTCAGGACCAGACCACAAAACGGGTGCTGGCCCAAGGCAAATGTGATGATCAAGGACTTTATGTTTTGCAGTCAAGTCCACAGGCTTTAATCACCTCCAATAAGACTCCTAAAGCCTCTTTTGAAACTTGGCACTCTAGGCTTGGGCATGTTAATTTTGATACTCTATCTTCTTTGCATAAACATGGACTACTATCTTTTACTGCTTTACTTCCCAAACCAGGGGTTTGCTTATCATGTCAAATGGCCAAAAGTCATAAATTACCATTTGAATTAAATCATAAACGAGCAACCAATCCTCTTGAGTTAATTCATTGTGATGTTTGGGGGCCCTCACCGGTTGAGTCCCATGATGATAATTTTCGGTATTATATTGTGTTTGTAGATGATCATTCCCGGTTCTCGTGGCTATATCCTTTGTCTCGAAAATCAGATGTATATAAGGCTATTGAGGTGTTTACCTTATTTGTTCAAACTCAATTTTCATGCAAGATCAAAGCCTTTCAAAGTAACGGTGGCACTGAGTTTGTTAATCACCGTGTTCGGGACTTGTTTGAAGCTAATGGGACTCTTCATCGTCTATCTTGTCCGTACACACCTCCTCAAAATGCTCGAGCAGAACGAAAACACCGGCATATTTTGGAAACTGGGTTGGCCATGCTTTTTAACGCCAATTTACCCTCCACTTTCTGGGTGGATGCGTTTACCTCAGCGGTTCATATTATCAATCGGTTACCCACTAAGGTGTTGGATGGGAAATCCCCGTTCGACATTCTCTATAAACGTATCCCGGATTACAATACATTTCGAACGTTTGGTTGTTGGGTATTTCCTTACCTTCGACATTATTCTGAACATAAACTCAGCCCACGCAGCCTACCGTGTGTATTTATTGGTTATAGCTCCAAATATAAAGGGTTTCGTTGCCTTGACCCTGTAACCTCTCGAATTTATGTCTCCCGTCGTGTCCAATTTGACGAGTCACTTTTCCCATTTTCCTAGTCGACCGCTGCCAAACCAAACCTTGATTTACCCATCATCACCTTCTCTGATTTTCCCACTCAACCACCTTCTACTACGACCTCTCCATGCACCCTATGCATGGATTCTCCTCCAAATCCACCACCTAATACTCAACCTTTAACCCTGCAACCCTCTTCACCAATGGTCCCAGCCCACAACACTACTCTACATCAACCATCGGTCTCAGCCTCTAACACTACCTCACCTATACCTGCACCTCCACCCCTTCCTCCCCCTCCTCCTGCCCCTCAACAATCAGTGGTCTCGGCTCCTATTAGCTCGTCTCATCCTATGATTATTCTGGCCAAAGCCGGGATCTTCAAACCTCGTCACCTCGCAAATGTGTCTCAACTAAACCACCTTCTACTACATTCTGCTCTTTATGCCACCACCGACCCGACCTCCTTTAAAACCGCTGAAAGGGATCCCAAATGGGTTAAGGAAATGCACCGAGAACTTGATGCCTTGCATAAAAACAACACGTGGTCACTTGTTCCTCGTCCTATCAACCGAAAAGTTGTAGGGTCTAAATGGCTTTATCGAACTAAGTTTCACTCTGATGGCTCGGTGGAATGTTACAAAGCACGCCTTATCGCTCAAGGTTTTTCTCAAACGCCAGGCCTCGACTACTCCCATGCATTTAGCCCGGTTGTCAAGGCCTCAAATGTCCATGTTATTCTATCGCTTGCCATCATTAACAAATGGAACTCACATCAGCTTAATGTCAACAATGCCTTTTTACATGGCCACCTTGATGAATGTGTTTATATGGAACAACCACCAGGTTTTGCTCATCCTAGCTTTCCTCATCATGTTTGCAAACTAAATAAAGCCTTATACGGCCTCAAACAAGCACCTAGGGCATGGTTTCATCGTTTAAGCACCTTTCTTCTTGCCAATGGATTCGAGGGAAGTCGGGCCGACACGTCTTTATTTGTGTTCAAAACAGACACGTGTGTTATGTATATGTTAGTTTATGTTGATGATTTGATTCTCACCGGCAACAATGAGAAAGTCATCACATCATTTATTTCCAAGCTAGATCAAGAGTTTGCTATCAAAGATTTGGGTCACCTAAATTATTTTCATGGTCTTGAAGTTACATACCTGAAGAACGGGCTTTTTCTTAATCAATCTAAGTATACTCGGGAGATACTTAATCACGCCAACATGATGGATGCTAAGCCATGCTTCACACCACTATCTACTAACATTTCTTTTGTTAGGGATGGTGAACTGTTCCCTGATCCTACTCAGTATCGTGCTATAGTTGGAGCATTACAATATTTGACTATCACTAGCCCGGATATTTCATATGCTGTCAATCAGGTGAGTCAATTTTTGAGTGCTCTAACCAATGACCATTATCAGGTTAAACGCATTCTCCGATACATCAAAGGAACATTAACGTACGGCTTAACATTTGCTGACCGATCTCAGTCAGCCCTTCTCGGCTTCTCCGATGCCGACAGGGCTAGGTGTCATGAAACTCGACGATCTACATATGGCTATTCGATCTTCTTAGGGGGAAATCTCATATCCTGGAGTGCAAAGAAGCAGCCCACAGTATCACGGTCAAGCTGTGAATCTGAGTATCGTGCTATGGCAAACACAGCGGCTGAACTTATTTGGATCTCACACTTGCTTCAAGAGCTTCATGCCTTACCTGCTAGTCGTCCGACTCTCCTATGTGATAATCGGAGTGCTATCTTTCTCACTCAAAATCCTATCTCACACAAACGAGTCAAACATATTGAATTAGATTATCACTTCATTCGCGAACTTGTTACTAACGGAAAGTTACACACCCGCTTCATTCCAACCAAGCTCCAAGTGGCGGATATCTTCACAAAGAGTTTACCTCGTCCACAGTTCGAGTTCTTTCAGCGTATGCTTAGGTTGGGTCTGCCTCCCTCTCACTTGAAGGGGGTATTAGCTAGTCTGTATTATATATGGTGTAATATGTATTTATCTTATTCTTGTACTATCTTTGTGTAACTTTGTATTCTATAAATGTATATCTCCACACATTGGTAGGGCATTCACTTTTCTCTTAATCACAACCTTTACCCTTTTGATTTTCTTGATCTTCTAAAAATTCAACATGAAGACAATCTTGAACCTTTTTGGTAACCTTGTTGTATACTCTAAATCCTTTGCTATTGGTACAGTACCCCAATAAGTATCCTTCATCTGACTTGCCATCAAATTTTCCCAAAGTATCAATAGTATTGAGAATTGTCAGAGGACAGCCAAAAGGTTTCATAAAACGAATGTTGGGTTTGTTACCCATAAGCAACTCATAAGGTGTCTTCATATGAGGTTTAGTGACTGATACTCTATTTAAAACATAACAAGCAGTACTTACAGCTTCAGCCCAAAATTGAATAGGTAATAAAGAATCTGCAAGCATTGGTCTGGCTGCTTCTATCAATGTTCTGTTCTTCCTCTCTGCAACACCATTTTGTTGTGGAGTTCTAGCAATGCTAAACTCACTCTTAATTCCTTTCTTGGCACAAAATTCATCCATAAACTTGTTTTTTAATTCAATCCCATTATCACATCTAATACCTCTTACTTTGAGTCTCAATTGATTTTCAAAGGCTATTATAAGATCATGAATAACATCAAAGGTTTCATCTTTAAATCCCAAGAAAAAGACCCAACTAAATCTACTACAATCATCTGTTACAACTAAGCAGTACTTCTTCTTGTTTAAGCTTGCAACAGAAACATGTCCAAACAGATCCATGCGCAACAACTCTAAAGGTTCTCTAATAATTCTTTCTTCAATCTTCTTGCATGAAGCTTTGTGTTGTTTACCCTTCTTGCATGCCAAACATGAATGATCATTCTTGTATGTTTTGGAAGGTAAACCTCTAACTAAATTTCCTTTAACCAACTTGTTGATATTCTTGAAATTTACATGTCCTAATCTTCTATGCCATAGATGTGCTTCCTCAAGTGTTGCCTTTGCTATTAAACATGTTGCTCTCTCAGTAGAGTTAAGATTCTTCAAATCTAGATTGTACACATCATTGGTTCTTGGTACTCTCAGTGTTACCAAGTGATCATCAACAAGCTTGAACTCAGGGGAAAGAATAAGACATTTTGTGTCAGTGAATAACACAGGGTGCTTCTTGTCACAGATCTGAGATACTGACAAAAGGTTAAACTTGAGCTCCTTTACATAGTGAACATTCTCAAATTCTATGCTTCCTGCCTTGATGGTTCCTTTCCCAGTAATTCTACCTCCACTAGGATCATTTCCAAATGCAACTCTTCCTCCAAAATAAGATCTAAAATCTGACAGAATCTTTTTATCTCCTGTCATGCTTCCAGAGCAACCACTATCAACAATCAAATGATCTTTAAACTCCTCTTCTGGGTTGCCCTGCATAAAGATGAAAGAGTTAGTTTCTTTTAGGAACCCAAGCCATTACTGACTTGTGTTCCCCTTGTGGAGTGACATACTTAAATTCTTTAAGTATGTAATCTCCACTATTTTTGAAAACATGATCAATTATTTTCGTTTGTTCCAAAACATGTGTTGGTTTTTCAATAAAACTCTCTTTTTCAACAAAAATCTCCTTTTCTTTTTCAACAAAACTTGCTGAAAGTACTGTTTGTTCCCCATCAGTACTTTCTTTCTTAACCCAGTTGGTTTGAACTTTTTGTGTAGATTTCTTTGATCTAGGTACTCTTTTTGAGGTGTAATGCCTTCTAGGTCGATAGTAATTGGATCTCTTATGGCTTCCATTCAAAAAAGTGCTAGCAGTACCTTGATTGGGTGAAAACCTAGCAGTACTTTGAGAAGGTACTGCTTGAGAAAACTTTGTCTTACCAGTACCTTGAAAAGTGTTGCTTGAGGGTACTGGTGGTTTGGAAAAAGGTCTTTTCTGGTGAGGGTACTTATAGTCTTTTGAGAAATTACTATGGTTTACCCTATGTGAATGATTCCAAACTGGTTTATTCTCCTTTGGCTTATGGTTGGTAGATGTGGTCTTTGGGAATTTGCTTAAATATTATGAGTGAAAGTCACAGTCCTTAATCAAATGATCAGGACTATAACAAACAAAACATAATTTTTGACCCGTAATCCCAAAATTTCTTCCTTTAGTTCTATGACCAAAACTATCATGACTTTTTGGTGAACGACCAAAACTATCCCAAAATGATTTAGCAGTATTTTGAAAAGTTTTTCTTGAAGGTACTGCTGAATGTTTAGCAGTACTTTGAAATGAAGGTACTGCTGAACTCTTAACATTATCATCCTTAGGTTTCTCAACTATTTCTTTTGGGGATTCAGAACTAGGTGGACCTAAATTAGATTGACCAGTAAGCTTTTTCCTAAACTCTAAATTGTCTACTCCAAAACAAGAAACATCTATCCTAAGTGGTTGAAAACTACCAGTTGGTGGAGGAACTGCATTATAACCCTTGTCTTTCTTAAATTCAGGAGGTGTTTGACTAATTGATTCCTCATTACTAGATGTGTTTTCTTCTGAGCTAATGAGTTCATCATCACTAGTGGTTATCTCCTCTGAATCAATTTGTTCCTTATCACTAGGTGGGTTCTCTTCTGTACTGCTAAAATCCATACCAAAACCTAGGCCAATTTTAATGTGTGCTCTTTTCTATTTTTCAACAAAACTAACATGTGAAAGGCCAGATTCTTTCCAACTAGCAAATTTCTCTAACAATTCATCCCTTTCTTTAGTCATCTTTTCAAGTTCAGAAACCTTACATCATAACTTTCATTCACTCAATTTTAATTGATAATCTTGTTGCTCATATTTTTCTGCCCAAGCCATTTCATTATTTTCATGAGTGATTATTTTGGCTTCTATTGACTCTAAAGTTAATTGATAACCAGCTACCTCTGACCTAGCCCTTCTACAGTTATCTATTTCAGTCACATAATCTTTAAGCACTTTTTGATAAAAATCATTACACTTAGAACATACCTTAGAGATAGTGGGTGAACTTGGTGAAGTAGCTACCATAGCAAGCAGAACAGGTTCTTCTTCACTTTCCATGCTCCAGTCAAAGCTTCCAAGGCCATCTCTTGATTCCAAAGCAGCAAATCCTGGTTCCTCATCAAAAGTTGTGCGCCAATCAAACTCTTCCATTGCAACCATAGAGTAGGTTACTTGTTCATCATCAAATTCAGCACTACAGTCAACCTCTAATAGATTTTCTTGAGCAACCAAAGCATTTGGTTTTGGTTCAGTAATTGGAACTTCCCTTATTTCAAGCTTGGGTTTCTCAATCATCCTATTTGCCTGATATTTAGCAAACTTGCATTCTCTTGCAAAGTGTCCAGTTCTTTGACAATTAAAGCAGTCAATCTTGGATTTATCAAATGCTATACCCTATTTGGGTTTGAAATCAACACCTCTTCCTGTCTTCTTCATGAACTTCTTGATCCTTGTAGTGATCATGGCAACTTGCCATCTTATGTCGATTTCTTCTAGATCATCCTCATCAATTTGCAACAAATCTTCTTCATAAGTAACAGGTAAAGTGGCTTGTTGAGCAAAGAAGGAACATACAACATCTTTAGAGTTGATGGTGTTTGATGGTGATGAGGTGGTAACAATGAAACACTGATATTACTCTATTAAGTATGCGAAAACTACTTCAATAAAGCTAAGAAGAATAACTTTAAACTTCAACGATTATATTAAAACTTTGAACCTGCTTGTTATACAGATTCACTAACAACCCTAATAACTCTAATATCGTACTTGCATGTAAGTCGTATCTCTAATATTTTCTAATATTGCATACCTCTAATGCCAATCTAAGGGTCCTTTAATAGGAATAAGGAGTACCCTAGTCGGTTTACAATTACAATCCTTGTACGACAAGTAATACTAATTCTAAACTAAGAATATTCTAGAATTACATAGCTTTCCATAAACGATATAGCAGTCCTTTAGCCTTTGCAGTACTTTGACACAAGCAGTACTTTGACTTTCATTAAGCAGTACTTTGACTTTCTTCAGCACTTTGACTTTCTTCGGTACTTTATATTTTATATCCCAACATCTTTCTTTGATACATTTGATCTAGAGGTTTCTTGAGAACTGAAGTAAGTTTCTTAAGAACTGAAAAGACAATGAATTTCAATTGTTTCATTTTTTTGACTGAATATAATTTGTTACAATTCTTAAGTGTGATTAGTTGCATTATTCAAGAGGAAAATGCATTGTTCATTAACGGGCTACCGGAGTTTAGAGTGTTTGCAGAATATGTAGCCAAAACGTAAGCCGTTCTCTCTTTTCCGCCTCAACTATAATGTATTAAAAGATCAACTATATGTGCTAAGCGCTATACATGTGATTTAGGTCAAGATGTCGGAATAGTATTAACCGTACCCAATTGCACATGCATTGAAAACACGATAATCAAATTATTAATCTCAAAAATCATTGCCAAACTTTTACATTCAATTCGTTTTTTAGTTACTGTGAGCCGCTAGAGATTATTGCACCACCTTTTGACTCTGGTTTGGAACACTATCTTGAGACCTCACAAACGAGTGCTGTTCTGCAAGGAACTGAATCATATATCACTGTAAGAATTAATGCCTCTCAAGCTCTTTCACTTTGCCATCTATTGTAACAATAATTATAATACATGATATTATAACTTTGTCATGAAAATTTGTATCCCGGAGGGCTTTCTTTACCTAAAGTTAATCCACTTTTGGATTGGTCCGCAGGGTATGATCTTGTACTGTTTACGCTTCTTCTATTTAAAACATCAATAAGCACTTAGAGAAAAACTTTTAAATCGAGGTGTTAATCATAACTTATGCCCACATCAGATTTCCAATCTCAAACCACCATTTTTCCCAAATTAAAAACCAAAACAACAAATTAATGTTTGTGTTTCATGTTCTCCAAGTACCTCCATAAATAGTAGAATCCTAATAATACATGAAAATGGGGGATGAGCATGAGATTTTGGGTCATGGGTGGAGATGGGATTCAGGAAGAAGAGTATTATATATATATTTGAAAAGTTTTAAAAAAAATGTACCTTTATGGTTGTGGACTGCTGATTCAAATTTCTTTCAACCTTTATGTTTGAAAAGTTTAAAAAGTGAAATATTATTTTGTGAGGTAAAAAAAAGTGTTGTACTTGTGGGTCCATAGTTGATTTATTTTCTTAGTGTACTTTTTGAGTATTTGTTTTAGTGTAGAAAGACCCACATGAGTTATTTTGACTTTTGACTTATATTTTTTTGTAGATAATGGTCCTTAGTAAGTATTGGTTGGTGCAAGTCAGCTCCAAGTTATTAGAAGCTTGTGTTTTGTGTATTTTTTGGGTTTTTTTTTTTTTTTTTTTTTTTTTTTTTCAAAAAAATAAGCTAAATTTCTGGTTCTTTAGTGTAAAGTTGTATACATAATTATGTAATAAGCACTTATTTCCAGCTCTAATATCCAATTTATTTATCTTACAGGGACATTGCGGATTTCATCTCCAATTGCAGGCTTGAAAGCCGCAAAATTCCTAATAGCAACAGGTGATACTTTCACATAACTTGTCCTTTATGATTTTTTTTCATTTAAAACTATCAATAATCATTATGCTATATTCAGTCAAACAAATTTAGCTGGTCCGTACCTCCCTTCATAAGATTTGTTTTTCTGGTCATCCCTGCATTTGATGTAGATCCTTATTAGACTTAGACAGGGCAAGGACCCAGAGGATAAAGGGGGACAAGAGGTGCTCTTTGACATCTTTCTTTGATACATTTGATCGAGAGGTTTCTTGAGAACTGAAGTATGTTTCTTTAGAACTGAAAAGACAATGAATTTCAATTGTTTCATTTTTTTGACTGAATATAATTTGTTACAATTCTTGAGTGTGATTAGTTGCATTATTCAAGAGGAAAATGCATTGTTCATTAACGGGCTACCGGAGTTTAGAGTGTTTGCAGAATATGTAGCCAAAACGTAAGCCGTTCTCTCCTTTCCTCCTCAACTATAATGTATTAAAATATCAACTATATGTGCAAAGCGCTATACATGTGATTTAGGTCAATATGTCGGAATAGCATTAACCGTACCCAATTGCACGTGCATTGAAAACACGATAATCAAATTATTAATCTCAAAAATCATTGCCAAACTTTTACATTCAATTCATTTTTTAGTTACTGTGAGCCGCTAGAGATTATTGCACCAGCTTTTGACTCTGGTTTGGAACACTATCTTGAGACCTCACAAACGAGTGATGTTCTGCAAGGAACTGAATCATATATCACTGTAAGAATTAATGCCTCTCAAGCTCTTTCACTTTGCCATCTATTGTAACAATAATTATAATACATGATATTATAACTTTGTCATGAAAATTTGTATCCCGGAGGGCTTTCTTTACCTAAAGTTAATCCACTTTTGGATTGGTCCGCAGGGTATGATCTTGTACTGTTTACGCTTCTTCTATTTAAAACATCAATAAGCACTTAGAGAAAAACTTTTAAATCGAGTTGTTAATCATAACTTATGCCCACATCAGATTTCCAATCTCAAACCACCCTTTTTCCCAAATTAAAAACCAAAACAGCAAATTAATGTTTGTGTTTCATGTTCTGTAAGTACCACCATAAATAGTAGAATCCTAATAATACATGAAAATGGGGCATGAGCATGAGATTTTGGGTCATGGGTGGAGATGGGATTCAGGAAGAAGAGTATTATATATATTTGAAAAGTTTAAAGAAAAATGTACCTTTATAGTTGTGGACTGCTGATTCAAATTTCTTTCAACCTTTATGTTTGAAAAGTTTAAAAAGTGAAATGTTATTTTGTGAGGTGGAAAAAAGTGTTGTACTTGTGGGTCCATAGTTGATTTATGTTCTTAGTGTACTTTTTGAGTATTTTTGTTTAGTGTAGAAAGACCCACATGAGTTATTTTGACTTTTAACTTATATTTTGTGTAGATAATGGTCCCTAGTATGTATGGGTTGGTGCAAGTCAGCTCCAAGTTATTAGAAGCTTGTGTGTTGAGCATGAAGTAAGTTTCTTGAGAACTGAAGTAAGTTTCTTAAGAACTGAAAAGACAATGAATTTCAATTGTTTCATTTTTTTTGACTAAATATAATTTGTTACAATTCTTGAGTGTGATTAGTTGCATTATTCAAGAGGAAAATGCATTGTTCATTAACGGGCTATGTGTTTTTATGTTTTAGGATCTGATTCTAAGACTTGGGAGTGTGAAGACGATTAGTGGCAAAGACTTTATCAACTATTCAAGCTTTAATCATGATGGAAGTGTTATTTTGGCAACGTCAAACAAAACGTTGCAGACGTGGGACTGGGAAACTGGCGTGTGTAAATGGTTCCATAAGACGATACAATCAGCAATCACATGCAAGGGAAAATCATCAATGACACTGTCAATGTAACTCTAAGAGATACTGGAAGGGTACTTTTACCTTGGTTGTCCCAAGGATTTGTGTTGGTTCTGAGTTTACGGTCTTGATCTTCCCTTTCTCAAAAGTGTATTTTATGCCCAGACGTTCGGCTTCTTTAACGTCTAAGAAGTTATCGGTAGCGCCATTGTCAATGCGTCCCAATGTCATCATATTGTTTAGCATCAAATCCGTAAAGAGTAAACCTTGATCCTTTATCTTGGCTCTATCTAGTATTTCCTTTATCGCTCCAAGGCGTTTAATCGATCCTAATTCTTCTTGTGGTGGTTTCTCTGTTATTGAACCCATTTTGACAACCAAGGCGTTAATAGCTTTACTACTCGGACAATCCCTCGTCCAATGGAGTCCGTCACAAATGAAGCATGGCTTCGGATGGGGTTTGGACATGCCTTTTTTTTAAATGACTTTTCAAACTTTGGGCCCTCATCCTTTTGATCGTCTAGTCTCTTTGGTGAGGCTCTTTCTACGCCTTCCTGGTCTATTAGTTGTCTCTTTGGTCGGTTGGAGTAGTCCACAATCGACTTTGCGGCTACTATGGCCGCATCTAACGTTATTACCTTCCTTATATCAATTTCAATTACTGCCCATTCTTTTAATCCGTCTTTGAAGTAGAATAAGGCATCTTGATCTGGTACATCAACATTTTCCAATAAAATTGTAGTAAACTCTTTTACGTCGTTGGTAATCGTACATGTGTGGCGTAGTCATCGTAGTTTAGCCTTGGCTTCGGTGTTGGCATTGTGAGGGACAAACTGCTTTCAGAGCTCGGTCTTGAACTGATCCCAAGTGTTGATTTAGCCTTGGCTTCAGTGGCAGCATTGTGAGGGACAAACTGCTTTCGTAGCTCGGTCTTGAACTGATCCCAGGCGTTGAGAATGCATATACCCTACTCTCGTTCATGATATTTCCTTCTCCACCATAGTTGGGTAGCTTCGCGTAAGAAGGCGGGAGCATTACTGATTCTAACATCATCCTCTACTACTCCCATTGTTTCGAAATATTGTTCAAGTACGAACAAAAAGTTTTCTACTAGAGTAGCATTTTGGATACCATAATACATATCTGGTTTTGGGACCTTTAAAGGCGAGAAAGGCGTACCTTGGCTACTACTAGCACATCCATCATTATTTCTCTTTCGATGGTTTTGACATTCCTTCGTTACATTTTCTATCTTTTCATGCATCGTAAAGACCTCGTCTTCTAGAAATTTCCTAGCACTTAACAAATATTGGGCCATCTTTTCAATTTATTTCTTAAATTCTTGGCCTAAATTTTGGACTAAAGCGTTTGCCGCTTCGACCACCTCAACATTTTCTTGGGTCATCATGTTGACGGCTTCTTGGAGAGAGTCCATTTGTTCCTTCATTTCAACGACATGATTTTATATGATCGCAACATGTATTTCAAGGCTGTCTCCTGAGTCTCCTTCTTCATTTGGCTTAGGTGGTCAAGACTTGCTTCTTGCTTTGTCTCTTTTCGAAGCGTCTTTCTTTCGCTCCGTGATACGCCCATGAATTGTTCCTCGTTTGGTGTTTCGACACCGTCACTTGGATTCTTTTCTCAGACGAACTTTACCATCATGTTCCTTCCAATGGTGTATATCTAGTTTCAACCTTTGCTCTGATACCACCTGTCACGGGACTAATTCACAATGTCCGTGTGGCACTTAGCGACTCGGTTTCAACGACTAAGTAAGCCAAAAAGTATGAAAGAGATTAGCGATGAACACTTGCAGAAGTACTCCAGAATACTTGATATATATTACACTAGAAATGTTGGTTACAAATGGATGTCTACAAGATTAATGGCTACCCATATTTATACTAAAGGCTAACCATGTTCTAGAAAGTTTTAATACAACTATCTTAGATATTTACATAAATCTCTAGATTATTCCTAATAAGTATCTAAGATTTTTTATAATATTCTAGATATTCTTAAGTGTATAATTCTAGATCAATTTAGTTAGGCTAATGATTTGTACACTCCAATTTCTTATTTGTACACTCAAATCTGTGCATTAATCAGTTGTACATTTATCATATGCTGCTTTACCGGTTTGTACATTTGAGTGTTCAAATAACAAATGAGAGTGTGCCAATCAATTCCCATTTAGTTAAGTCATCACGTCGAGGTTTTTTCTTTGAAAGGGGCTGCTATGATTCCGCTCGTAACATAAAGCTAGAAATACCAAAAGCCAAAAAGTAATTACTTTCTCCGTCTCAAAATTATTGTCAGGAGATAAAAAACACAAAGTTTAATAAATGTGAGACCACTACAATTCTCAATCACTCATATAAAATATTCCTCTACCAAATTCTTTTTTTTCTTACTAAAATAAAAAGTGTTGAATTTTTTTTAGACATCCTAAAAAAGAAATATGGAAAATTAAATTGAGACGGAGGGAGTAATAATTAATAGGAGGGCTGAGTAAATTCACCCGAAAACCGACCCGAAATGACAAACAGACCGAATCCGGACCGACCCGACCGAACCGAATTTTTTCGGTTCGGTTTTGTATATTTATTTCGGTTTTTGTCGGTTTCGGTTTGATTCGGTTTTTGTTAGTTTTTCGGTTCGAAACCCAAAAACCGACCCTCGGTTCGGTTTCGGTTTTGATATATATTTCTCGATTTGGTTCTCGATTTGAGTTTTTTCTTTCTTCGGTTTTCGGATCGGATTGACTTTTTTCGGTTCGGGTCGGTTTTGACCCGATGCTCACCCCATTTAAAAAGGCTAAAACTATAAATGGAGGGGATATTTTCGTAAATAAACCCAACTCCAAAGGCAAGATATATCCTTGTCGCCTTCTTTGTTCTTACACCTTCCAAAACCAAATCACACACAAAAAACACATTCCTTAAAAATAAAAATCTTTACCAAATTTTATAAAATCCCCTAAATCAAATATTTATTTATAAATCTGCAAACCCAATTCTTCATCACTTATATAAACCCAAATCGAGGATCCTGTTAAGTTCGTTTCAAGTGTGGTTTAGATCAGTAATGAAGATTGAAGAGATAGATAGTGAGATGATGATGATGAGTTATGAAGATGAGAATTATAAAAGGGTACTAGTTGGGGCGGGTGCAAGGATATTGTTTTACCCGACGCTTTTTTATAATGTTTGTAGGAATAAGATGCAGTCTCACTTTCGTTGGTGGGACCATATTGATCAGGTACTTTTTTGTTTTTTTTTGTTTCTTATCTTAGCCGTAGCAGTAGCAGTAAGCCGTAGCTGTTTGTTTTGTTTTATTAGTAAGGGTAATTGTCTGACAATGTATCTTACTTGTCATATTTTGAGTTGTATGTTCCATCGTTAGAATCGGACTATTTAATAAATAACTTTTTGAATGGGGAGGTAGAATGTAGACAGATCGTACCCATAAACCCGAGAGTAGATACAACACAAAAAAGTGACAAGTAAAATACGTTTTCAAAAAGTTAGCCCTATTATAAAAGCGCGCAGGTGTTTGTTTGTTAGCCTAGCAGTAGCAGTAAGCCGTAGCTGTTTGTTTTGTTTTATTATTAAGGATAATTGTCTAACAATGTATCTTACTTTTGTCATGTTTTGATTTGAGTTGTATGTTCCATCGTTAGAATCGGACTATTTAATAAATAACTTTTTGAATGGGGAGGTAGAATGTGGACAGATCCTACCCATATCCATAAACCCGAGAGTAGATACAACACAAAAAAGTGACAAGTAAAATACATTTTCAAAAATTTAGCCCTATTATAAAAGCGCGCAGGTGTTTGTTTGTTAGCATAGCAGTAGCAGTAAGCCGTAGCTGTTTGTTTGTTTTATTATTAAGGATAATTGTCAGAGAATGTATCTTACTTGTCATATTTTGAGTTCCGGACTATTTAATTAGTAATTTTTTTAATTTCGATTATTCTGTGTATCGATTCCCAAAAAATACGTGATTTGAATTTCGAGTAAGAAAGCGCGCAGGTGTTTGTTTGTTAGTATTTGTGGAGTTTGTTTGGTAATAAATGTTTGACGGAACTAGACGTAGGCGGTAACTTTTTGTTTGTTTTATAAAAGTAAAAACGGTATGTAACATAGCTGTATACAAAAACTTTAGAATAGGCTTCTTAATAATGGAATTCATTAAGTAATGTTTGCCAAAAAAAAAAAAAAGTGGGAGTTTTGTACTTTTGTAAGCAGTAGCAGTAAGCCGTAGCTGTTTGTTTTGTTTTGTAAAAGTAAAATGGGTCTGTATACAGAAAACTTTAGAATAGGCTTCTTTAGGGGTTGTTTGTTTCGGTTTATTTAGCCGGTTTTGTGGCTTATTTGGTTTCAGGCTTATGTTTCATAAGCGCACTTTTTGTGGCTTATTTTGAGTCTTTTCGGCTTAAACAAGTTTCTTATGTTATAGTAAGCTTATATAAACAGCAAAGTTTCAAAATAAGCCAAAAAAGGGAGCTTATGTATCTTACTTGTCAGAGAATCGGACTATTTAATAACTAACTAACTTTATGAAATTCGATTATTCTGTGTATCGATTCCCAAAAAATTTGTTATTTGATACCCAATAATATGTCAATCGATACACAAAATATTTGTGGAGTTTGTTTGGTAATAACTGTTTTGTCATAAAAGCGTTTGGTAACATAGGTGCAAGTTGGACTAATAAAAGTTTAGAATGATGTAGACGCGATAGTAGTCTAGTGGTTTGGGACATACAACATGAGTTCATGGTATTACGAGATTTACCACTCATGTGTTGGCCGTGGGACTGGAAGTGTGGGCCACCAGAGGGTCGGTTACCCTTTCTAGAGTATAGAATGACTAAAATGCTAAACACTTCTTATATTAGCGTTTCGAATAGGAGCGTTTAAACAAAATCAAAAAGTAAACACTCATTGCCGAACAAGGTGACATTTTGAATGCTAAAAGCTAGGCGCTCCTAAACGCTCCAAAAAGCTTGTCGTCAAACGTAGCCTACATTTATAGTTAATTGTGATTATATGTTCATTGTTTTCTTTAGAGGAGATAAACTGTTTTTAGCAATCTGGCATGAGTGTCCGGAAGTTGTCATTGTATACTCCCGCAGGTCGTAAGGCGGTTTGGATGTTATGATAATGCTTATTTTATAGTAAGAGGGTGTTTGCGATTGCTTTGTTGTTTCCTGGTTAAAATATATTTCGTTAGAAAATAAACAGTTTTAGAGGGCGTTTACATCCTACCGCCCCAAGACCTACTCTGGCGCGGGATTGGGTATTGTTGTTGTTGTTGTTGTTTTGAAATTTTGAATAAGTGGTTTTGAAAAGTGTTAAGCAGATAAGCAGTTTTAAGAAGCAACCCCAAACACTCCCTTAGTAAGTGATCCCAAACACTACCTTAAGCAAAAATTAGTTTGAGTAAGATCTTGCTTAGTCTAAAGAGTAGTTGACCTTATGATAGCGTGGATAACTTGTGATTGAGTTGAATAAGGTCTTGATAAAGGCAACACGTGTTTGACTTTTTGATAGTTAACATTACTTGTGAATTGGAAGATACGTTTATTATTCTTTTCGTTTTGTTGTAGTTTTTTAATAGTGTGTCCGGGTGTGTGTTCTAAAATGATAATCGAGATTTGTTAATTAACCTGAAAGTCAGAATAATAACGGTTTCACCCAAATATGAAAACTGATTGTTCCTGCTCTAAATCGTTAAATTAGCTCAATGCGCATCCGAACATGTGTTCAGATTGTGGACCAAGGAGTCTGATTGTTCCTGCTCTAAATCGTTATATAGTCTTATGTAATTTGTTATTCCTAAACCTGTTCTTTTCATATCTATAGTTTCTTCTGCTGGGTGCTGTTCCATTCCCAAAGGACGTTCCTCGATTGAAAGAGCTTGGCGTTGGTGGTGTCATTACCCTCAACGAGTCTTATGAAACTTTGGTACCAACGTCCTTATACAGCGTAAGTGTCTGTTATTGTGACCCCGTCTAATCTTACTGATTTTTCTGTTAACCACTAATACTCTTTTCTTTATCTTCTTTCCAGGCTCATGACATAGAACATCTCGTCATTCCGACAAGAGATTACCTTTTTGCCCCCTCATTTTTTGACATTGATCGAGCTGTGAAGTTCATTCACAGTAAGTAAAGTACAGTTTCCTTGCTAGTATTTCATTAGTACTATTCTGAACCAGTTACATAACTGTATTTTTTTGTTATAGGGAATGCAACCAGCGGAAAGACCACATACGTTCACTGCAAAGCTGGCAGGGGACGGAGTACGACAATTGTGCTTTGCTATTTGGTAATACCTTTTTCTTTTTTTATAGATATAAACTTATAAATAGAGGTGGCAAAATGGGTGGTTTGAGTCACTGGGCGAACTTGTTTGGGCGAAATGGGTGGTTTGAGTACCTTTTTCTTTTTTTGGTACCAGTCACCGGTTGGGCCCGAAAATTGGAGTATCCAAAACAATTTTTATATATTCGGGTTAAGTATTATTAAAAACTTGTTCGAAATCTGAGTTTTTATCTAATGATGGAGATTTTGTGCATTAAATATACACTTTTGGTGACTTTTGACCCCTGACCGATTTCCTTATAAACCGTTTTCATTTATGTTCCCTTTTGACCTGTTAGAGGCAAAATATACCCAAGTCGACTCGTCTAAACTAATTATTGTTTATTTCCCTTTTTACCTTTGGCGATGTGTTCATACTATCTACCCTAAACTTTCGAATTTGTACTGAGTTGGCTCTTATGTTGCACAGGTGGAATACAAGCACATGACTCCTGAGTATGCATTGGAATACGTACGATCTAGACGGCCTAGAGTGCTCTTGGCTCCCTCTCAATGGAAGGTTAGCTCCCCCCTCCCTCCTTTAGTCTTTTGAAAACGGAAAAAAAAAGGGTAACATAATTTATTTGATCTGTCTTTTAAGACTTTTCCATATAACCTCACTAGTTTATACGGACGGCATTACTTGAATTGGGTCTGCTGTATAGGCTTATAATTTTGTTTTTTATTCCTAAGAAAACTATAATATAAGATGTCTGATGTCTCATTATCGAAATCATATTCCTTAATTAATTATGGGAGGTTGCGTAAAACAGTGTGAACTCCATAAATAATAGTTGGTTCACATGGTGAATATTAGCTAACGTACAGAGATGTTTTACTTAAAACTAAGATTAGTGACCAATTCTTGCAAAACGAGCAACTAATAAATATCATGTGCTGATGTGCATACCCTAAACACTTTGTCGTCGCCATTTATACCGTATAAAGAATTATAGAATATCTGTGATAGTAGTGCATAATTTAGACAGAGTTTTCACTTTCCAGCCCTTTTCCGGTTAAGCTATATGCATATATTGAATATGTGTTTACAGGCAGTTCAAGAATTCAAGAATTGGCGATTAGCATGTACCGCGACACCCTCACCATCAAGGGATGCTGTCCTGATAACCAAAGCCGATTTAGAAGGGTACAGCAGTCCATCACAAAGTAAAGAACTAGCAATAGTTTCCAGATCAGCAAGATCAAGACCTATGATAGCAAAGCTTTCATGTCTCTTTACATCTTTAAAAGTATCAAATGGTTGTGAAACAATGAATATGAAACTAACGGAGGCACCTGCGTGTTAATTAACCACAACATTAGTTACGAGAAGCTGGTTTGGTGCTCTTGGCTTTTAAAAAGAGGATCGTTGGTAATGGAAGAAAGGAAAAAGTACTTCATGAGTCCGTATATATGTTCTATTTTTGTCGGTGAAAACAAATTTACATATTGTGTTATGAAAAGTAATATGTCTAGTAGTGTATTTGCTTTAGCATTCGATTTTGGTGTTTATCTGAGTAATGCAACGATGTATGAGGTTTAATATTCTACCTTTGATTGTTTTTATCTTTCACTTAAACCCGAAGCCGTATTCTCTATATGTAAGACCTTGTCTGTGAGATTGCAAACATGGACATATTGTGCAAACAGTTGCAAAAATCGCGAATCGGTAGTCGGGCGGTCGACCTCCCTGTAGCATGTAATCAGTCTAGGCGGGATTAATCGGTGAATAATCGGATTGGCATTCTCGACAAGATTTTTGTATTTTCGGCAAATTTTATGTATTTCCCGCAAGTTTTATGTATTTTCGGCAAGATTTTTCATAAAAAAAACATCTTGTAATAGATGTAAACAGTGCCTATAAATTATTAAAGTAATTTTATGATGAGTTTGGGTATTTCCGACAAGATTTAAAGGTTTCCGGCAAGTTTGTGCACCGTTGACCATCATTGACTCCCGGTGACCATGGTTGACCGACTTGTTTGACCGATTTACAAAAATCGGAAAGGTTGGAGGCCTTGTAGCACCTAATCGGTGATTAATCGGCCTACATTGTTTTGCAACACTGGCAAACAGTGTCCTAAGTGTTATGATGTGTTATTCACTTCTGTGAGATTGCGCACTTGTCGTGCCAGCTTTCCTATGGTTCCTGGACGCTTTGGCGGTCATTATGGATCTGGTCACAGGAAGTACTCAGTCCTGGTTTTCGAGTGCCCATGGGTGCATTAGACATTGTAGAAAGTGTCATGTTCTTCCGGTTGTTGGATCCTTGTCTCCAAATGAGTCATTTTCCGGACATACTAGTAGTAAGTACACTATTAATCAAAACAATTCATGTATTAACCAGTGGCATTTGTTTCAAGCTTAGACCTTTAGTTGACCTGCCTTTAGAGTAGTAGGTATCATCACTAACTATTGTTATGCCATCTCAGCATCACATCATCCCTTCTAATAATACACCATCAAATATACCACTTACTCACTCACAATCAAGGTTGTAAATAGCACAAGGCGTGGCGTAACGGCATGACCAAGCCTCATTCCTTTGTGGTCAAGACGAAGCTTTTGCGTTTATAAAGCGTGACATAAGGCGGCACAAAATATGAAAATATTTATATATTTATATCATATTTAATATATATCGAGTTTAAAAAAAAACGTGACATAAGACGGCGTGACGGCATAACCAAGCCTTCCGCCTTTGCCTTCTTAGGCCCTCAATAACACGATACCGTGCACTCTTAGGCCCTCAAATAATAGCGCCCAATAAATCAATGAAACCATTTATAAGACGATATTAACAATCCTTCTATTCCTCAACTATTAAAAATTGGGAAAATGTCACAAAAATATAACCAAGTTACTTTTTTTTGCCAAAAAAAGACAGCCAACTTATATATTTATTATTTTTATTATTATTATTTTCAATTTGGATATTTTCGTCATATATTTAACGATTATCGTTAAGTTTTACATTTTAGGTCCAACGCCACAACCACCACCTCCAATCACCTTCTCCACCACCAACCTTACCCACCACCATCACTACCCAACACCGCTTCCACCACCAACCCCACCCACCGTCGCAAACCACCAACCCCACCCGCCACCATCACCAACCATTGCTGCAAACCACCCACCCACCCACCAATACCACCACCACCCACCGACACCACCACTAACCCAACCATCATTGTTTTACCCAAACTTCACCTACCATCACCACCCAATACTGTCATCACCACCATTGTCACCTCCTAACCAACACCTCGTCATTAGCAATCTAACCCACTGCCGCCATCACCACCATACCCACCCACCACCGTAGTCGGTGATTGGTGGTGGTGGTGGGTGGTGGTGATACTGTTAAGAGGGGTTGGTGGTTTGTGGTGGTAGTTGGTGGTGGTGGTGGTGGGCTGGGTTGGTGGTAGTGACACCGGTAGTGATAGTGATTGGTGGTGGTGGTGGCAACGGCAAACTTGATATGTAAAACTTAACGGATGATTGTTAAATATTTAAATAAAGTACCTAAATTGGGCACAAAAAATAAAATAAAAAATAAGGTGGCTACATTTTTATGTAAAAAAAAAAGTGAGACCTTGATTGGAAATGACCCTTAGCTTGGAAATGACCCATAGCTTGTGTAACTTTTTGTGTCATCTGCCTTTAAAAATTTGCTGTTGGACTTCTGTTTTCTTAGATATATGTAAATAGTAATTTTATTTCGAGTTAATCCCGTATACATATTAATAAATCTAATGAGTCTGATAGGTCGAACAAGGCTTCACACTAACCAACATAAGCAAAATGATGCGAGGAGAATCAAGTTCATCTTTGCCTTTGACGGGTACGTGATTAGCGTATCCATTAATCAAGAGGTTGCGGATTCAAGTCACATCATAGACATTTGTTACTTGTGAGATGTGTGTGAAAATTTGTTAGTTCATCTTCATTTCAGCAATCGTGTACTTTCCAATTTAACTGATATTTGAAAATTGGTCAAATCTTTTGTAAAGCTACCCAACTTGTCACTATCACTTGATTTACTATTACTTGATTTAGGTATTATTATTTTTTATAAATAGGGACTTTATCTAGCAAATTCGGCCTTCTTTAGGCAGTGATGACCATTTAATCCTTTTAGATAAATTACATAAATGGTCCTTGTGATTGCAAATATTGAATCAACCATCCATAAATTTTAAAGTTTCATCAATCGTCCTTATCTTTGCAAAAATAACATGTCATTTTCATAACTTGCCGTATGTTTTATACATTTTCATCCGTTTTTCTTACGTTTTCATAAGTTTTTATCAGTCTTTATCCGTTTTCGTTCGTTTTTTATACGTTTTCATCTGTTATACGTTTTCATCTTTTTTTATACGTTTCATCTATTTTTATACGGTTTCATCCATTTTTCTTACGTTTTCACATGTTATATACGTTTTTATCTGCTTTTATACGTTTTCATCTGTTTTAATACATTTCTTCCGTTTTAATACGTTTTCGTCCGTTTTTTTACGTTATAATCCATTTTTGTACGTTTTCATTATTATTCGTTTCTATACGTTTTCGTGCGTTTTAATACGCTTTCGTCCGATTTTATACGTTTTCATCCGTTTTTATACGTTTTGATCCGTTTTATACGTTTTCATCCACTTTTCTTACGTTTTCATACATTTTTATCCGCTTTTATCCGTTTCTATATGTTTCATCCGTTTTTATACGTTTTCATCCGATTTTATACGTTTTCGTCCGTTTTTATACGATTTCATCCATTTTTTTATATGTTTTCATCCGTTTTTCTTACGTTTCATACGTTTATCTGTCTTTGTACGTTCTTGATAAGGTTTTAAAAGGTACCATTTTGAGGGGTCGTTTAAGTCCTTATTTGATCACTTTTGTATCCGTTATTGCTTAATATCGTTCCTTTTCACTTTTTAGGTCTCTTGAAGGCAAAATGCTGGAATGGCACTTATTTGGACGAAAAGGCGCGAATATATGAAGAAAATGGCCAAAGTCAAAATCGAGACACTCACAGTTGCTGAAATTAGAAGGCGACGACGTCAGGTGCTAATAGCGACGCCGTCCCAAAATTATTGTGACGGTCCAGAACCCAAAACTCGTATTTTCAAGCGACGACGTCTAGTTGTGAAAGAGTAGGCCGTCGCTACTCAGACGGCCTAGATGCAATCCAGACGACGTCAGAAGCTGAAGAGGACGGCGTCACGGACTTAAGGTGACGCCGTCGCAAGATTAACGTGGCCAAGACGAAACCCTAATGACGGCGACACGACGGCGTCACAAAACATAAGGTGACGCCGTCGCATATGTAATCTTATATATAGAATCCGAATTTTTCAGTCTTTTGTGGAGAGTCTTTTGGAGTAAAAACCTAAAACCGAACCTAAGGTGTCTTGTACAGTATTTTAGGGTTTTTAACCCTATCTTACATCAAGATAAGTCTTTACTTCATTAATTCAATTATGTCTTTGATTATTTGTGTGTATGCTTGCATGTTCTCCATGTCCGGCTAATTTACTTGTGTGTTTGCTTAGGAAGTATGAAACTTAATTATTGAATATTGATTGGTTGTTTCTTATCTTAGTTGATTAATGATCTAGTAATGCGATAGGTCATTCGTTGTGTACTTAATGCTTGATTCATCTTTGTGAACCTTAGAATATAATTACCTGAGTAGTTGTAGGCTAAACCATCCAAAGAGCGCCTTAGAGTAGGAGTTTATCATCCCTAGTGGGTTTGTAGACGAGACCCTTTGGTAAGTTCAAAGAGTTAGGGAGAAACGCATACCCTACAACTTTAGACACACAACGCAACTAGGAATAAGGACGTGACAATTCAACCACCAATAGGAGATAATTAAGGAGTAATACAAACTAAGTAAACACATCTTTAAACTATCATACGAGCACACATTAATTAGACATAGACTCCCACAACCTTAGTTTAGATAATTAGATAATAGTAGAGTAATCGATAGAAATACCAACCTCCCAAATCCAATACCCGAGATTCGTACCTTTCCATTTCATAAAACATAAAAAGATAAAAAAAAAATAATCTTCCTCAACCTTAACCTTAGCGTAGTAACTCCTTACTAGCATTCCTATTCCCCTAGAGAACGATATCAATACCCGTGGCTTACCCTAATTACTACACTACAACGATTAGGTTCACTGCCTAGGGTGTTATAAAACTTGCTCGAAGAAAAGGAAGTTTCCTTGACCCCGAACGACGCGTGTAGCGTTATCAAGTTTTTGGCGCCGCTGCCGGGGAATAGAATAGCTAGTTAGTAGTCCACCTCGTTTAGGTTTCTTTGCTTGATTCCTATCAAGTAAACTTTTTTCTCATTTTTAGCTTCCTTGTAGTCTATCCCCCTTCTTTGTGTTTGTGTTCGTAAAACCCTTTTCATTTGTCGCTATGGCAAGTGAAATTGCAGTTGCATCATTAACAAATGAGGAACAGTTGAATTTCGCAGATTGGTTTGGTTTTAATTGTTCTAATGAATTTGTGAGTGAACTTAGAGATATCCAAAAGGAGATGGGTGTAAGGTTGGATGGATTTGATATATTCTGTACTTGTGTGGCTTCTATTCGACAATCGTTGTCAGGATCAACTCCTTTTAGTGACACCATCTGGAGAATTTTTCAGAAAAGCCTCCTATGCATAAACCATCAGTTGAATGATCTTAGGCACCATGATCAAAAAGACCTAGTTTTTAAGAACATGGAACCTAAACCCGAACAAGATTGTGAGATGGTTATAGTTGAACTTCCTAGTTGCATGCGTGGGATAGATTTCAAAGCATATGACACGCGTGAGGAATCCTTTAGGAAAATAGAACATAGTGATCAAATTTTTGAGAATAATTCTTATGAATCGGACCAAGAATTTGATATGGCTAAAGAAGGATTTGAGATGCTTAGGAGTGTATTTGGGTCAGATCATACTAATGAACATTTAGGAGGTCTAGATATAATGGAGAAAAAGGTGGAAACTCCAAGCCCACAAGCCCTACCATCACTTGAGGAACACACATCACCTATAACTTACCAGGAAGAAGTAGAAGAGACTATAGGAACCCCGATTGATAGAGAAGCTTTGGACCAAACGCCACTAGAGAATGTAGGTTTAGATGCTTGTTGTCATGACCTCTCTCTTAGTCCTAGGGAAGTTCCTAATTTTGATGAACCGGAGCCTCAACCAAAAACCTTACCCAATTTTCCGTCTTTAGATGTGAATCTTGGAATTGAATTAGGCCCCAATCCACCCATCAAAATAGATAGTCCGGGTAGTTGCTTGATAAAGGTGGTAGATTCTAGGCCATGTAGAGTAGAAGCTAATATAGGAGTAACCCATGACCTTACACACTTATATCACCCATTCATGGTTGATAACAAGAAACACTATGGGTTTAAACCGGGTTTATTAGGTCAAGATGGATCCTTAACTAAGAATCTTTTGAAGTTGATAGAAGATGATCCATTTTTAGGAGAGAGATTTGATTCACCCGCTACACCAATAGACTTAGGTAAGGTTATAATGAATAGAGCACACTCCTTTGAGCATATAAATCACCCATCACCCTCTCCTCACGTAGCAAATTTCCACCCTAAGGGTGTGTATCGCTACTATCACCCGCACTTAAACTTAAGTGTAGGGAAAACTTCCCTTTTATCTGTTAAATAAGGGTAGAGTCAGGCTCGTGACTTGAACAAAAACAAGCGCTTCTTGGGAGGCAACCCATGTGTATTTGATTTTTATTTTCATTTGTGTGTCGTATATCTTTTATTAATTGTTTATTCTCATGTTTGAATTTGTAAAAATGCTTTATTTTGTTTTTAACCTCTTCTTAATTACATATAAAGATATTTTACATAAGGGATAAGTGTAGGAAGGATTACACACGTTTTCAAAAGAAACGTAAACATGAGAATAACAATTAACTAAAAGATATATATGTTTGTTTGTTCGAGTCAAATGCTTGTATCGAGTCATAATGGATGTTTTTGCAGAAATTTTTCCAGATTCTAAAGATGTAAATTTTCCAGAATTTTTTCCAGAAAATCGCAGACCAGTTTTTGTCAGGATAACCTGACGGCGTCAGGATTGCAACCTGACGGCGTCAGGAAGGAGTAAAAACATCAGATTACTTTTTTTTCTTGTTTTCTGAACCACTTATTATATTTTGGAATTTTCCAGGTCTTAATTTTCTTAGAAATTCTGTAAACATCCATTCCACAAGCATTATATCCTAGTTTAAATCGAGTCTTATATATATTATTACCGCCGATTTTACGTGAAGGTTTCGTTTGTTTTCTTCAAGTGTGCAGGTTTAGTTTGTCAAGAAGAAGTTACATAAGATTGGAAGGAGCTTTTCACGCAATAATTCTTCTTGAAAAGGATTTAACCACCACTTTACACGGATCCTACCGAGCTAATCAGGGGAGTATTAGTTTCTTTCGTTTTTAATTACCTTCTTTTATCATAACTTTGATACTTTCGGGGAACATTGGGGACAATGTTCAGTTTAAGTGTAGGGAGGGAAAATAAAACGGGAACTTTGAAACTATGCTTATCCTTGATTATTTGCTTTGTCCAAATGTGATTGTGTAATAAACCATGAGAAAATGTCGGTTAGGGTAATTTTGGCACCAAATTTAAAATTTTTCATGATATATAAGAGTGGGCCATTAGTCTTAACAAAAGCGTCTCACGGATAGGAAGTTATATGACTAGCACAAAACCCTTTACCACCCAAATTCCACCAAAATGTGAGGATCGCCCTTAGATTAGTAGGAATTAAAAGCATTCATCTTCAATGCTTAGAGTGTGAACCGGTAGTATGTTAGATTCTAGAACTTGTTTTGTGATGCATTCCGAGATCGCAAGTGAGGCTACACTTGTGTAGTTAGGAATAACTAAATGATAAGAGGCATTAGGTTAACCCTTGTTTGATACCTGTAATATAATTACTTCTTCCACATCGGTTGAGTAATTCCCCCACACCCTTTGCGTTGTACTCATCTTTAGTACACGATACCCTTAGTTAACCCCTCAGAGCCTATCATTTTCGCGGTTCTCGTGATGTTTCGGTTTTTCCGGAATATCAATGAAGAGCATTGTTTACACCCCACCCCCAAATATACACCCAAATCGCCTTAGCCTACCCCTTATGCACTCACTTTTAGTGCAAATGTTTGTTATCACCCCAAACCCTCAGTTCAATTATCTAGTTGCTTGCATAAGTTGCTAAGTCGAGTCATATCCTTTGTATACAGTTTTGGGACGATTGGGATTCATGGAAAAGTTAAAGTTTATGAAATGACGGGAAGGGAACGTTAAAAATTCAAATTCCCTTTGTTTGCATAATAATGTACCCCAAGTGTTTTGATCTTTTCAAATCGGGTCAAATTAGTGTTAGAGTAATAAAAACTCAAGTGTAGGGATATGCCTGTAAATCCCTAGTATTTTGATGTTACCGTAGAGGATGGTAGAGTAAAAGTGTATGAAAAAAAAAAAAAATCGAAAAAAAATAGAAAAAGAGAAAAAGAAAAAAATAGAGTGTGAAAAAAAAAAAAAAAAAAAAAAACGGGCTACCATCCTACATCTATCTTTTAATTTATGTTTGTTTATTTCAGTTATCTAGAGTTTAGAGTGTCGAGTCTTGGCTTAGCAACGCCATTCTTCGTATGCATTTAACATAGAGATTTTTGACTTACCACCACTAAATAGCCTATCCCACCAAACCCTTGTTTCCCTACCGTAAGCCTAACATTACAACCCTTTAAAAGACCTCTTTGATAGTCTTTCCTAGGTGCTTACGCCAAAGCGATGGAGGTTTGATCTATTCTCAAGCCTATGGTAATCTATGTACTAGGACCGGTTAATGAGTGTTTCTATCCCATTTCCTATTTGTTATATTTCTTATATACACCCGAGAGAGATGTGAGTATCCAAACACCCCATGTGAGGTGCTAGTATGTAGATTCCGTGCTTGTTATGACTTTTGCGGGGCTTATATGTGTTGTGGACCGTTTTGAATTAATGCTTCATGACCCCTAACTTATAAATTAATTGGCTAAAAGCACATTTACTTGAGGACAAGCAAATAACAAGTGTAGGCATATTTGATAAGGTTTTAAAAGGTACCATTTTGAGGGGTCGTTTAAGTCCTTATTTGATCACTTTTGTATCCGTTATTGCTTAATATCGTTCCTTTTCACTTTTTAGGTCTCTTGAAGGCAAAATGCTGGAATGGCACTTATTTGGACGAAAAGGCGCGAATATATGAAGAAAATGGCCAAAGTCAAAATCGAGACACTCACAGTTGCTGAAATTAGAAGGCGACGACGTCAGGTGCTAATAGCGACGCCGTCCCAAAATTATTGTGACGGTCCAGAACCCAAAACTCGTATTTTCAAGCGACGACGTCTAGTTGTGAAAGAGTAGGCCGTCGCTACTCAGACGGCCTAGATGCAATCCAGACGACGTCAGAAGCTGAAGAGGACGGCGTCACGGACTTAAGGTGACGCCGTCGCAAGATTAACGTGGCCAAGACGAAACCCTAATGACGGCGACACGACGGCGTCACAAAACATAAGGTGACGCCGTCGCATATGTAATCTTATATATAGAATCCGAATTTTTCAGTCTTTTGTGGAGAGTCTTTTGGAGTAAAAACCTAAAACCGAACCTAAGGTGTCTTGTACAGTATTTTAGGGTTTTTAACCCTATCTTACATCAAGATAAGTCTTTACTTCATTAATTCAATTATGTCTTTGATTATTTGTGTGTATGCTTGCATGTTCTCCATGTCCGGCTAATTTACTTGTGTGTTTGCTTAGGAAGTATGAAACTTAATTATTGAATATTGATTGGTTGTTTCTTATCTTAGTTGATTAATGATCTAGTAATGCGATAGGTCATTCGTTGTGTACTTAATGCTTGATTCATCTTTGTGAACCTTAGAATATAATTACCTGAGTAGTTGTAGGCTAAACCATCCAAAGAGCGCCTTAGAGTAGGAGTTTATCATCCCTAGTGGGTTTGTAGACGAGACCCTTTGGTAAGTTCAAAGAGTTAGGGAGAAACGCATACCCTACAACTTTAGACACACAACGCAACTAGGAATAAGGACGTGACAATTCAACCACCAATAGGAGATAATTAAGGAGTAATACAAACTAAGTAAACACATCTTTAAACTATCATATGAGCACACATTAATTAGACATAGACTCCCACAACCTTAGTTTAGATAATTAGATAATAATACAGTAATCGGTAGAAATACCAACCCCCCAAATCCAATACCCGAGATTCGTACCTTTCCATTTCATAAAACATAAAAAGATAAAAAAATAATCTTCCTCAACCTTAACCTTAGCGTAGTAACTCCTTACTAGCATTCCTATTCCCCTAGAGAACGATATCAATACCCGTGGCTTACCCTAATTACTACACTACAACGATTAGGTTCACTGCCTAGGGTGTTATAAAACTTGCTTGAAGAAAAGGAAGTTTCCTTGACCCCGAACGACGCGTGTAGCGTTATCAGTTCTTATACATTTTAATACGTCTGTGTATGTTTTTATACGTTTTTATCCATTATTAACCAATTTTATCCGTTTTCGTACATACGAAAACGTATAGAAACGGATGAAAGCATGTAAAAACTGAAAAAATTGTATAAGAATGTACAAAAACGGATAAAAATTTAAGAGGATATAGAAAAACGGACGGAAACATATAAAAATGGTTGAAATTGTATAAAAACGGAGTAAAACGTATAAATACGAACGAAAGCGTATGAAAACGTATAAAAACAGACGAAAACATATGAAAACGGATGAAAACGTCTAAAACGCAAAAACCAGACGAAAACGTATAAAAATGTATAAAACATATGAAAACGTATAAAAACAGAGAAAACCGTTTAAAATGGATGAAAAAGTATAAAAACCGACGAAAATGTATAAAGACGGATAAAAATGTATAAAAACGGACGAAAACGTATTAAAACTATAAAAACAGACGAAAACTTATAAATTAGACGAAAACGGATGTAAACGTATAAAACAGACGAAAACGTATTAAACGGACGAAAACATATAAAAGCGGATGAAAACATATAAAAACTTACAAAAACGTGTAAACACATAAAAACGTATAAAAACCCATAAACAAAATGGATCACTTCGTTTAATAGATAAAAAAACGCATATAAAAACGTATATAAAAATGTAACGGGTCAAAACAATAAGGAGTGGATCAAGAAAAAAAAAAGGTTTAGGGATGGTAGATGCAATCTTCGCAAAACCACATCGACCATTTATATAATATGAAAAGTAAAATGGTAATCACTACATTAATAAGAATACCCAAAAAAAAAGCGCCAAATTTGCTAGATAAAAAGAAAAAATTTAAAAGAAGAATACTCAAATCAAATAATAGTGACAAGTTAGATAAATTTATAAAGAATTTGCCCTTCAAAAATTACATATATGCTCATCGCTTACCATTCCCTACTAAGTTTGATGGCACCTTGAATAAACCTTGATAGTACTAACCGATTTGCTAGATATTACATGGGACTATGGGACAACTTAGCAATATCAACGTTTGGAAGTTTTTCTTTGTGTCATTGATCCATGCTCAAACACTTTTTTACTTAAACGACAGATATTTTGCAAAAGCGAGCAAGAAGCTAGAAAAAATTACAATAAATTCATACAAATTACAAATACAATAAAAGGATCGCAAATCCAATCATACTGCAATGAGTTTACATTCCTATTTCTATTTCCAATCCATGCTCAAGCACTAAACTATAGATCGATTTAACGCGAACCTATCCTAACCCGCGCTATGGATTTAATTCGACCCGTTCATCTTGCCATCCGTACTAAATTATCTTGATACATTTATTCCAAAATGAAAGTGAAGAAGGATTCTTTGTCTCTAAAAAGCAGCCATGCATGTTGTCATATTCCTTCTCTGCAACTTCTTTAATCTTTATAGAGACCGAATCTTAATAAACACAAACTCTGCAATGACAACAAGCACCTTTAGCTACTTCACTTGTACAAATGTAGCTTATCATTCTGGTCCATCTTCTTCTTTCTTGTCTTTTAAAAGCTTCCAAAATCTTCTATAAAGTGCTAAAATTTGAATTTCAACTTTTTAAATTTAAGATTTTACTTGTGTTTTTATTTTTATTTGCATGCATGTGGAAAGTGACACTTCTCACAAGTGGTAATAATTGTCCATTAATTTTCTTAAATAACCCTCAACTCTTTGTATTGTTCTAATTTGTCCATTAACAGTTTGAGGTTTGCTCTCTTGGAGTGCTTTTTACAACTTGGCTCAGTAAATGTCTTATTCGAAATCGAGTTTGCTTTTATCTTAATCCACAGCGAAAAGACACCCTCGAGGGGATAGTTTATAGGTTTAAAAAGTCGTCTCCCTTGTGTACTGGCTGGATCAATGATCCGAATCTAGCTTGTATGAACTTATTAAAATCTCTTCCTCTAGCAACTTGCTAGCGTTTTTTCTTCAATTAATAGTTTTCAACCTTTAGGGCCGATTATTTAATGCATAGGGATTGAGCTCACCGCCCTACACATTTAAACCGGGCAAAGCTATTCCTTTTGATAGATTAACGTAACCACTTTTCTTTTCAATGAATTGTGTAAAAAAAAATCGAAATTAGTTTCTTAAATGATCAAAGTAGTGGCTTGTCTTAAATCCTAGTGATGGTAACTTGTTGGTAATGATTGAGAGACCTAAAAGATGTGTCTAAATTTATGTCTAAGCCTGTGTGGCATTATCCTGATGACTCCAGTTGACCAACTTTTTCACAAATTATCAAGATCATGTCACATATATTTAGTCATGAATTTAAGCACATGTTTAAGTCCCCCAATCATTTTCCGTAACTTGTTTCATATCCCTAATTAATACTCCGTAAATTCCTAATAATATGTTCATGGTACGGACGTTCGTAGTTCCCAAAATCTTTAAAAAGATGTTAGCATCATATCTTAGCTAGATGCTTATGAATTCAAGAATAGTTCAAAAAGGTTAACCAACTACGTATTAATATATTCTTCCAATGATTACATAAGACAATTGGGCCAATGTGGGTTCTTTAATATGAAAATACATATAGTGCTACTACAATCTCATGCAAACTTATATTTATAAAATAAAAATGATGCATTTATATAACCTAAATAGTTCACGTACATAACGTACGTATTACATAGAAACCCTAGAAACTGAACAATATTTTTTCAAAGTAAGATACATAGAAACTCAAGACACTGGACCTAAAGTAATCTGTCGAAAAGAGTCGGGCAGGATTGTTAAATGCAAATATATGGTACATTAATCTTAACCTAATTAATGATCTCAGCTCGTATCTACACTCTCACGGAGTTGGAATGTAAGGTTTGGCTCGACGGCATGAAAAGGCAGACGATCTTGACAGAGAGAAAAATCGAGAAGAGTTAAAGTGTAGCTCAATACGAAATACATCCAAAAGTGTGTTATGTTGTCACTATTTGCTAAACCACCGACTTAGCG